>ML808911.1:113111-135982 GCA_009831015.1 Picea engelmannii | reverse complement strand
CCCCCTCATAAAAACAGGTAGTGATGGACAGAGGAAAAGGGCCAAGAAGCGGATTTTTCAAGGCACTAGCGACAGGAACCTCGGGATCAGACCCAGGGAAGCATCAAGAAAGAAGTCGGGACAAAAATGAGACCATGGAGGAAGTCGCTAAGGAGAATCAGAATGAAAAACACGAGACCGGGAAGGTTAACGGGACGGAGGAGCGCAACCCCTGCAAACCCAAAACAACATTGATACCCAAGGTGGTACTGGAATACCCACAAACACAACTCTACAGGGATCAAATGAAGATGCATGCGCTCATATGAAAATTCATGGGGTTATGGCCCACAGAAAGAACTCCGCGCAACTGGATTAAATACCACTGGAAGCCAAATGGAGAAGTGGAACTCCACCTAGGCTCGAAGGGTTTCTTCACAGTAGTCTTTATTAACCTAGAGGACAGGGACAGAGTCTTCGAGGGAGGTCCATACTTCCACACCTCAGTGGGACTCTACATGCAACCTTGGAAAGGAATTTTTTCCCCAGAGAAAGATATGTTCAAAAAGGTACCAGTATGGCTAAGACTCTATTCCGTACCCCTAGACTACTGGTTGCCCTCTACCTTTGAAGCAATAGGAAACAAATTGGGGAAATATGTGAAGACCTCAGAAGCCACCCTAAAAGGAAGATACACATCGTATGCAAGAATCTGTATAGAGATGGATGTTTTTGGAGCACTCCCAGAAGCCATAAGTTTGGAATTCAGGGATGAGGAATGGATCCAAAACATAGATTACGAACAGATCCCCTTTAGATGTAGACGATACCATGAGCATGGACACTTGATCAGAGAGTTCCCTTTAAACAAAAGGCAGGAAGCAGTAAATCCCAAAACAGAAAAAGATGAGGAAGGGTTTATAACCCTGAACCCCAGAAGCAGAGAAAATAAAAAGAAAAATAAAACCTCGGTAGGAAATACCCAGGAGACTCGGAATACGATGGAAGGAAGGGACCAAACAAACAAAGGGACAACAAAACAAAAGGGCTCGACAAAAGTTCCAGAAGTCAAGGACCAAGCAACAAAAGAGCCCACCCAACAACCAAACATTACAATAGCTCAGGGGAGTTACACACCCCTGATGGACGAAGAAACAAAAGAGGACAACATTGCCATGCAAGACGCAGAGGGGGATGCATAGATGACCTCGAGCGAAGTAGGTACAGAAGACCCCGATCTTAAAGACTTGGTGGAAAGGGAAGGGATAGACCTTCCACACATATTAGAACAATGGAAAAGGCAGAGAGTCGATAGCATACCAATAGAGAAACTCGACCGCATCCAATACCTGTTCCTCCTATGGGAGGAAGCCAAAGCCAGAGGACAAAAATGCACACATGGGGAGATAGGACACCTAGGAGTAAAAGCCGACGAGGGACAATTGCAGCCATCACCCAAACAGACGAGAAAGGAAAAAGGCAGGAAATCAAACAACGTAGCACTACAAGAGCTGGGAGTGCTACTGATAAACTCGGGTAAGATCAAGAAACTCTTTCCCCACACTCCCCCACATGTTTAAAAATGAAGGTTATAACTTGGAATATAAGAGGCCTAAACAACCCAAGAAAACAAAGAATCCTTAGGAATAAACTAAAGCAGGAGCAACTGGATCTCTGTTTTAATCAAGAGACGACATGTACTATAGACAGAATGAAGGCAATCAGTAAACAACACTGGCGCAAGTACAAGATGGTAGCCATCGAAGACCACCAAAGGTCAGACGACATACTCACTCTGTGGAACCCACAAATCCTAAATTTAATAACAGCTGAGGCAACCAGGTACACCCTAACGGTACACATGCAAATCATAGGAAATATTGAGGAGATTCTATGCATAAATGTGTATGGGCCCCATGGGTCAGAGGAAAAGAAAGGAATGATTCGAGACCTAGAATATATAAAAGGCCGAGCCACCAACCTCCACTGGATACTAGCAGGGGACTTAAACATTATCACCTCCCTTGCAGAAAAGAAGGGTGGTACGAGAAGATTGGATCGGGATACGGAGGAGTTTTGAAATTTTATAGACAGAGCAGAGATGATATACCTCCAAACCAAGAATGGCCAGTTCACCTGGACCAATAAACGAATGAACCAGTTCCAGGTAGCTACAAGACTTGATCGATTCCTTATAGCGGAGTCAATCATCATACAGGGGCTAACCTTAGATTGCAATTTTCCTCCCCTGGGGTGGATTTGATCACTGGCTAGTACAACTGGAAGCAGGCTTCCAAACAACACCTAAGAACATACCCTTCAGATTTGAGAAATTCTGGATCAATCACCTGACTTTCAAGGAAAAAATCAAACAATGGTGGCGGGAGGAGCAATTGGAGCAAAGGAATAGGATGTTCAAACTACACAAGAAACTTAAATACATCAGAAAAAAACTCAAGGAATGGAACAGGGATATCTTTGGGAATATAAACACAGAGAAAAACGACATCGAAGAAAAAATGAAAAAACTCCAAGAAACTTGCTTACGGGAAGGCTATATGGAGGACCAGAAAAAGGAAGAGCTCCAAATGACACAAGAATGGGAGGCGTGATGCCAGCAGGAGGAAACACTCTGGCATCAAAAGTCTCGCATCCGATGGCTAAAGGAAGGAGAGTGGAACACCAAGTTCTTCCATAGAACAACCATGGCCAAAAGAGCCCATATAAAAATACTGAAGATCAAGGACTAGGATGGAATCGATCGCGAGTCACATCAGGAGATCAAAAGCGCTCTGGTCAGCCACTTCCATGGGATAGCCCAAGAACCTCATCAAGACAGATCAGAGGCTATCCAAAAGATAACCCAACATATTCCACATCTGGTTACCGAGGAACAAAACATCTTCCTGAACAAACCTATTGCCACAGAAGAAGTTGATCAAGCTCTCCAGGAAATGCCCAGTGGGAAAGCACCAGGTCTAGATGGCTTCACTATGGATTTCTTCAAAGCATGTTGGGAAATTGTCAAATATGACATCTATAAGGTAGTAGAGGACTCTAGAAGGTTTGCCTCCATCCTTAAAGCACTAAATGCAACCATGATCACCCTAATCCCTAAAGAAAATGAAGCCAAAACCCTGGACCAGTACAGACCCATAACACTTTGTAACATGATCTACAAGATTATCTCCAAAGTCATAACAAATAGATTGAAACCCCTCCTACCTTCACTGATCTCGCAAGAACAGACATGCTTCGTGGAAGGTAGACAAATAATGGACAATATCATCCAGACCCATGAGATCATTCACACCTTAAAACTTCAGAAGAGGGGGGGAATGTTAATACAACTGGACCTAGAAAAAGCCTATGATAAAATTAGCTGGCATTACATGATCAAGACTTTGGAAGCCTTTGGTTTCACCCAACACTGGATCAGTTGGATTGTCAGCCTAGTATCCACAACAAGCTACTCGCTACTAATCAATGGAGCCCTAGCCAAACCTTTCTGGCCCACGAGAGGGATCAGACAAGGCGACCCGTTTTCCCCCTTCTTGTTCATTCTGATGATGGAAGGCCTCAGTAGGAGGATAAAAAGTGCAACAAAAACTAGAGAAATAACAGGGCTCAAACCCTTCAAAAATTGCCCTACTTCAACCCACCAACAGTTTGTAGATGATACACTCCTCCACGACATACCCATGGTCAAAGAAGCCAAAGCCTACAAACGCATCCTAGAAGATTTTGGAGAAGCCTCGGGCACTGAGATTAACCAATCCAAGTCGATGATGTTTTTCTTTAATACCAACCCAGCTATCCAAAGGAATTTGACCAACATTCTAGGATTTGAATAGAAAGCACTCCCAACCAAGTATTTGGGGGTTCCTTTGATAGACAAAGTATATAAGTTGTCAACTTGGGAAGGAGTAATAATCAGGTTATAGGAGCAGGTAAAAAACTGGACGTATAGGTCCCTTAATCTAGCTGGCAGACTGATCCTAACTAAGACTACCTTACAAGCTATCCCAACCTATATGATGTTAGTCTTCCCCACTCCATAGGGGATCCTACAGAAAATTAGATCCATCCAGAGGGAATTCCTATGGCGAGGTGCGGAAACAAAGAAAAAATGGGCCCTGGTGGCCTGGGAGAAAGTCTGTAGGCCAAAACGAAAAGGAGGCTTGGGGCTACAAGATCCAAAAACGACCAACAATGCATATGGGGAGAAACTGTGGTGGCGTTGGGTCAAAGAAACTACAACACCTTAGGTAAACCTATGGAAAGTAAATTACGCACCGGACACCCGCAACCAGGACAGAATCCGCTTTGGAGGAACCAGGGAAGGCTCAACCATCTGGAACCTAGCATGGCGCAACAAAGCATGGATTCAGACACATAGCTTTTAGGAAATTAGGAATGGAAGAACAACCAAATTCTGGGAGGACGCTTGGCAATAGGAACCAAGGATGGAAAACCCGAACAAAGGGATACTCCAACAAGACCTCATCACACAAGAAAAATTCAACGTCTATCGATACTAGCTGCAGGTAACAGACTGCAACAAATGGAGAACCTGGGACAAGATTATTCCTCAGAACAATGAGATACCCAAAACAACAATAAAGGAGGTGGAGGAAGAACTGGGCAGACAGAAAATAACAGTAACATAAGGAGAAGACCAGCTGAGGTGGGGCAAAAAGGACGGAGGGGAATTCAACCTAAAAGAAGTCCAACATTATATGGTAGACCCAGACCAAAATGACCTAGCGCAACACTGGGATAAGCTCTGGAACAGCCCCCAATGGCCAAATATTAAGATCTTCCAGTGGCTAATATTACACAACCGCATCCTAACTTGGGATAACCTAAGGAAAGGAGGTTTCACTGGTCCGTCAAGATGTCAACTATGTCAAACTCAGGAAGAAACAACCAACCATCTGCTCGACGAATGCACCTACACTGCAGAACTGTGGGACTGGGTAGCAAGTATCTTCCATCAGTTAGACAGAATCCGTGGTAACATAGCCGCAACAATCAAGCTCTGGAGAGAAAAATACAGCGACGAAGCAGAGGTGAACCTCTGTTGGATCCTCACCCTAGGAATGATCATATGGTCGACATGGAAGGAAAGGAACATGCGCATTTTCAGAAACCAAAGCTGGCTAGAAGGGAAGATCAAGGAAACAACAACCTCCATGATACGCGAGACGGTGATGAGTCGCAACTTCCAGGAGGGTAGCGCACAACCCACTGATCAGGATTCCAGAGTCCTAGAGGTTTTCCAACTAACCAGTAGGCGTAACCCCAATCCAAACAGACAACAACCACAACTCCAAGTAGGTGAGCGCAACTGGAAACCGCCACCTCCAGGCTCTCTTAAGTTGAATTTTCATGAGGTGGATAAAGGAAACCTAGGAAGAATAGGTATGGGAGGAGTAATCAGGGACAATAAAGGGAACATCATATGACTATATGCAGGGAGCCTGGGAAAATCCACCAATAACGCCACAGAATTCGGGGACCTGGAGATAAATCTGGAGATTCTCAGCTGGGAGGGAATGATGAACACCATAGTGGAAGGAGACTCCGCGCTAGTCATCAACACAGTGAGAAAACTCCAAAACAGTACCAGAATAGGAAAGATCTAGAGGCACTGGTGATTGGCCTACCTACTGAAAAAAAATCCAAGAGCAGTTGTGGACAGGGATCAATGTGGAGTTGCGCTGGGTGAGGAGGTGAGCAAATGGACTGGCGGACAGAATAGAAAATGAGGGGGTCGAGAATGAAGGTCCATAACTGGACACAATTTGGAGCAACATCCCGCAAGGTCAATTCTGAGCAGATTGCACCCAACTTGCGACAAAAGACTGGGATAACAGAAGTAGTACGAAAGATTATGGAAAGAATGGAGGTGCAACATACACTGTAGGACACGTAGGTCCCAGACAGAATCTGATGGCCCACCATTCAAATAAGGTTTCAAATGCAAACACAGATCACACATCAGGCAAAGGTACGACACCACAACCTCGTTGATAAAAAGAAGTACAGAAGTTATCCATTGGAAAGAAGAAGAGATAAATCACAGGCGACAACGGACGATGGACCTAACTCGCAGGTGGCAAAGGATGATGGATGGCAGGTCTCACCAGGCCCAAGTAGGAACACACCTCACCTAAGTACCGAGATGGGACTGGGAAAGGGATGGCGTACAATGAGCAGGGTAGAGAATTGACACAGGGATCATCAAGTGCACACACTCTGGAACAGAGTCTTCTGACTGGCAGGATCACCTTGATGAGCAGATCATGATTGCAAGGACGGGACAACAGCCGAGTTGGCTCCATAAAGGCTGGGACACCAAAACATATCACAGAACGAGGCATCCCATTTATAGGGGCCACCTTACTTATCAGAAGGAGGTGCATTGGAACAGGGAAAGAACCCAATGTAAGAACCACCACCTGCAAGTTAAGATGGTGCACATGAATAAAACCAACAGCAAGAGAGGCCCCGAGGGAAAGGAACCTCCACAGAGAGCCCGTTGGATGAAAATAATTGAACAGGAGGCCAGGGACGCAAGGAACACCTTTCTCACGAAGGTAGACACCAAGGGGAAGACGATCATTAAAATATGGGAGGGAAAAATTAACAACGCCCGAAGGGGCAAATCCTGGTCAACACTAACACAGGAAGCAGGGAGGATACAGGACCACAGAACCACACAATTGAGGATAACCCTCTACCACAGGATGGTGGAGGAAGCTTGGAGAACCAAAATGCTGATAGGTAAGATGTGTGTGAACCGAGGGTAGACCAACAGGATGGAAACCAAAGAGCAGAAGAAAGAGCGCACAAGAATTCTCAACTGCCTCAGCAACCTGGAGATGGGTGTAAAAAGGCTGGTGGAGGACCATAAAAGACAATAGGAGAAACTGGAGTAGATGGCATGACAATTTCATCTCTATCTACGCTATGTCCACCATATAGATATCACTCCAGCCGACAGTAATGGAACCCCAACTTGCATCAGAAAGCTACGTCTGGTGGAACAGAGGGAGGAGGACGCGACACAGCAGAAAGGGAACGCATCAACCTAGACTAGTGCAGGACCCGCCCAGACCTTGTCTCTTAGAGTAGGATCTCACCCCACTATGTTCATACTTTTTTTTATTTTTTTTGATGAAGTTTTTAGACTAGATTATGGTATCCTGGGTTGGTTTCCCGTTGTGGTGACCCAGACACTTTTTGTTTATTTTCAGATATTGCACTCCAAGGACCCCAGATCTGGTTTCCGTTAAGGAAGATCTTGGGAAACCTTGCATTAGTTTTGTACTATAACCTTATAAAGCAATATAGATTCACACACTCATTTACAAAATAAAATAAAATGAAGGATGTTTCAAAATTCAAGAGATTTGAGTTTATATTATTGATATGTTCCAATCATGGAAACTAAAAGAGAATGCAATGTCAATCATTGAATATCTTCCTTGATTTCAACAATGATATAACACAAAACAATATGGCATATTAATTTTAGTCATATAATACAAAATTTTAGTGATGATATTAAAAATATGATTTAGAGAAATAAGGGAGTTGAAATGATTTTAGCAATGATATAACACAAAACAATACAATGCATTTATTTTAGATATGGTACAATGAAAAATTATTTAGAACAATTAGTTGTTATGATTTCAATAATGACATAAAGCAAAACAATACAATATCTTGATTTTAGTAATGACACGATGATAAATGATTTAGAACAAATAGTTGCATTGATTTCAATAATGACATAATGCAAAACAAAGCAATGATTTAAGTGATGATACAATGAAAAATGATCCAACATAACCAAGTAGTTGTATTCATTTTGACAATGATATAACATAGAACAATAGCATGCATTGATTTCAATGATAATGATATAACATAAAACAATATGGTGCATTGATTTCATTGATAATGATATAAAACAAAACAATAGGGCATATTCATTTCAATGATGATATTAAAAAAATGATTTATAGAAATAAAGGAGTCTAAATGATTTGAGCAATGATATAACACAAAAAATAGGGTGCATTTATTTTAGAGATGGTGCAATGAAAAATGATTTAGAGCAATTAGTTGCTATGATTTCAATAATGGCATAATGCAAAACAATGCAATGAATTGATTTTAGTGATGGCATGATGATAGATGATTTAGAGCAATTAGTTGCATTGATTTCAATAATGACATAATGCAAAAAAATATGCATTGATTTAAGTGATGATACAATGAAAATTGATTTAGCATAATCAAGCAGGTGTATTCATTAACAATGATATAATAAAAAACAACAGGGTGCAGTGATAACACTATGAAAAATGATTTGATGCATTAATTAATTGAGGAAATGATACAAAAAAAATCAATCGTCTATATTGATTTCAAGATCACTATAAAAAATGATTCGATGCATTAATTAATTGAAGAAATGATACGAAGGAAAATAATCCTCTATGCGGATTTCAATTATGAGATATTGCAAATTATCAAGTTAAATGAATTTAGCATTAATTGAAAATTTGATATGAAATAAATTAATCCTCTATATAGATTTCAATTGTGAGATACTCCAAATTATCAAGTGAAATGAATTTAGCAATAACACAATGAAAATCAATTTCAAAATAGATATATAAGTTGAAGTAATATCCTTTGTTTGGTCAGGTGTGATTTATCTATTAGTATTTTCACATCAAAACTATTTAATATTAACATATATATAATGTGAAAAGCTCAGGAGGTCTAAAATTCATCAAGGTCTCACTTTTACTACAATATCTACACTTAAAGCTTTGCATGGCCTCCAATTTCAACCTCCATTTCCATATGATCGATATAAAAATATGGGAAAGTGTGATGATGTGTGTAAGATAAAAACGGAAGAAGATACCGAAAGAAGATATATTTAGACCAATTACTATGTAATATATGAGTTATTCAATATCTTCCTCATATCACTTATCAATGATATGTAGTGTATATGTTATTCAATATCTTAACAATTTCATTTTTTTATTATTCAACATCTTCATCACATTGTTTGTTATTATTTGGATTCACAATGATGTAAATTTGAAAGTATCAAATTCATCTTAAACATATACATATAGATAAACATTATCATCTAAAAATTTCACATTCTTGTCTATGACTAGAACCAACACAAATCCATTGTAAATCCAGATATTTCATGCCTCGAGAGGGATCAAATCCCTTGAGGTGCAAACCTTTCCTCAAGTTTTACACTCTAAATGGAGGTTTGCACCTCGAGGGTTTTGATCCCTCTCGACGCATGATAGATCTGGAGTTAAGATGGATCGATGTTGGTTTAGAAAAAAAAAATAAAAAAATCTATTTTTAAGGTCACTGTCGACACCAGATTTGTGTATGAGACCCCTTTTTTTGTGGCACAAGGGACCCTTATGACACCCCCTTGTTTGTGGGACAAGGGACTCCCTCTGCGCAACAATTCTACTATACATACCCTACCACCCTCTGGATTTGAACGTGTGACCTCCAAGGAGGAAACACGTGCTCTTAACCATTAGGCTCTTAGACACAACTTATATGAAATTAAGATGGATTTATGTTAGCTTATTTTCTTACAAAATTTTATGATTATTATGCTTTCCATTTTTTAGGTTTTTACTATCATGGTAAATTGTTCTTAAATTTTCATTTATATGGACTTCAATTTTTTTCAATTTAATTTATTAATGTTCTAGTTTTGGTTTTAGTCTTGTTTATTTTTTATTATTTTTATTTTGTTTTAACCTAGCACAAGAAACACATATCATAAATATTCATCCACTATAGATTATTTAATTAGAAAAATTCTCCTAAGTTGGTATACTTTTCTATGAAAAAATTCATTGATTCGCCTACCTTAAAATGGAAATTGAATACATTATTCACCTACCTTTATAAACTCTAGGATAAATATCACATCCTTGAATTTTCCCCTGCACATGATCCAATTTTATATTTACAAGGACCTAGCCCAATTTCACCAGCATAACAATGTTATCTTACCAACTCCTTCCTCTCAACCTCACCAAGAACCTTCCCTTTAGAGGAAAAAATGAGGCTCTCCTTAGTTGTCAAGAGATATCATGGCCTTACAAGTGTATGATTCAATATCTAACTTGAGAATTGCACTTGCATAGCTTTTAGAGCCACTTTTAGGAATATTTTTGTAAAATAATTATTGTAAAAGGTAAATTAGGATAGGAAAAGTGCTTTTTAATGCCATAACTAATGATAATGGATCAAATTCACTCAAATAACTTAAAGGACCAATTTTGAGTGTAACACAAGGTAAAGGAGTTGCCACCACTTTTCCTAAGTGAAGATTCAACTTATTTAACTCCAATGAATTTAATGAGTAGGTTGTTAGGGACCTAACCTACCTAACCCCTCACTTAGGTAGAATAAGATGTTTTCTATGTAATAAAGGCTAACATTATTAAATAAGGGATATATAATAATCTGAAAAATTCTTATGTAAGAAGACTTAATGTAATTTTTCGTTTCTAGAAATATCTTCCTCTAGAATGTTCTTTACAAGATAGAATTAGTATAAATAAGTATAAGGCATGGGAAAGTTTTGTCTTGAGAATTGTTTGTATTAAAGCTCTTCTCTATTGCAAGTTTCCCCCTAGAAGAGGCAAGTAAACTTAGATTTCTATCAATAAAGGTATCATTTCTTGTGTTATTGTTCTCTATATTTCGTTATTTCTTCTAGTATCCTTCATAGTTATTTTGTTCTACTTTGCATAATACATCTAGTACCTTACAAGTGGTATCAGAGCACTTTCCTCTGAAGAAATTTTGGGACAAATTTTTTCTGGGTAAAGATGTGTACTGTTGGTGTAATTAAAGCACATATATCTTTTGTTCAGTGGGTAAAACTATGATTAGGGAGGACAACACACAAGAAATATAGACAATTTCATAGGTTACTCAAAACCATTGTTTAACCTAGTTGGAAACCTATATAACCCTTGATGGTACCCCTTCGAGTAGTATCGCATCAGAAAAAAATGTACACAACCAACACTCCCAGGTACCTTTGAGTATATAGTGATTCCCCTAGGTCTCCTGAAACCAACTATAGATCAATCGATCGACCACCTAACTGTTATAGTGGCATAGAGAACAACACTCAGGAAGACTACTCTCTAGTACTTGGGTGATTGGGTAATATAGCTAAGGGTACAGTCGATCCTCCCTAGTTGGTGCCCTAAGATATTTGGCCAAGTACTATTGTTCGACCCCATACGTATATCAAAGAGCTATAGCACAGGGTAAACCCCTGTCCATAGGAACCTTGAAAACCCCGACCCTTGCTATCGAAACCAAATAGAACATAAACAAAGGGGAACTTTTGCAACTCAACCATGACTCCTGCATCCAAGTTGCAAAATTCCTACAAAATTGTCCCGATTAACCATTTTGCAATTCTGTCACTACAATATTCTTCAAGCTGGAGTATAACTCTACAGGAGTAAAAAAAAATATATAGTGGTCCCAACAGCACTCTTATTTGGGACCTATCACATTGGATTCCCCTCTTTGTACTAATCACAGTGGTACCTATCATTTATAATCCTTTTTTTCTTTTGTGGAGCCAGCCACCCTAATCGCCATGGTTCCCTTCACCTGTAACCTTTTTTTCTATGTGGTCCCACTTGCCCACTTTTTTCTTATTCACAAATGACTCTCACCTACAACCAATAAGTCGTTTCCTTGATCACCAACAACAACTAGAACAAGATCGATGTCTAGGAAATCAATCACAACATTGGTTTCCTCAATTCCAAAGTCAAGAACCTCAATACCCAATATGAATCCCTCAATGGTTGCTTTGACTCCCTAGAAGCCAAAATCAACAAATGGATGAGCCACTTCCCGAACCTTACCTACTATGAACAACCTTCCTACCATGAATACATTGAGTCCTCCCATTCCCAAGCATTTGATCGTGAACTGTGTCTTCTCAGAGTTGAGGTGAAAAAAATTGATGGCTTGGATCCCATGGGCTGGGTCACTCAAATGGAACATTATTTCTCCTTGCATGACATTACTAATGGTTTGGCCAAACTTCATTACAGTTTGCTTTATCTAGATATTGAATGTTGGTAATTGCACAAAAATTCGCACAAATGGTAAATTTTGTTGCAAATATTTACAAACTCTTTGACACCAACACACACCATTTGGTATGTTTGACCAAAATGAAACAGTATGGCATAGTGGAAGACTATATTTACAACTTTGAGAAATTGGATTTCATAATGTATGACATGTCTAATGCCTTCTTCAGGAAATGCTTTATCAGTGGCCTAAAGGAGACACCCGATCCCAAGTCCTAATGGATCACCCCCAGACTTGATTGGAAGCTACTCAACATGTCAAGGAAGAACAACATGTAGTCTCTTCCGAAAATTGGAAACCCTTCTTTATTCCTCATCCTAGACCCACTAATCCTGCTCCTTCTGCCACTCTTTTCAAGATACAAAAATTAATCGGGTCAAAAAGTGTTGAATTCCAACTTAAGGGTCTTTTCTATAATTGTGATGACAAATATTTTCCGGGGCACAAGTGTAAGGAACATAAGTTGTTTATGACCATTTCTGAGGATTTTTCTGATGAGGATGTCGATGCTCCCCATGTTGAAGAGCTACCCCAAGCATATGATCCTACCTTTCCCTCTAATCCACCAGAAGTTGAATTGTTGACTTTCTGAACGCCCTCACTAGTTTTTCTGCTCCCCAAACTCTCAAGTTAATTGTCTATATTAAGCATAGGAAATTCATCATCTTAGTTGACAGTAGCAACACCCATAATTTTATTCATCGCCACATTTCCCAAGAGACCAATTGTTATATCTGTGCAGTCAATAATTTTCAAATCATGATTACAAATGGTAGTTCCATGAAATGTGGGGTGATCCAGGTGGATATCATTGGCCACTCACCTATTCCACTGGCTCAATGCACAATTTTCCATTTTGGCAGTTTTTCTACACATTTTAGGGTCCTGAACTTCTGAGGTTGTTTTCAGGCCCTAAAAAACGTTTTCTAGGTGCGTTAGCGTCCATACAATAGCTGAAGGCATGTTTGGGCCAAAAAAAATGTCCACTTCTTGGCTAGACCTTTCCAACAGGATATCAAGTGTGCCAAACAAAGATTGTAAGCAATAATTATGACCACGGGAAGTTGGTGTACCAACTAACCCCACCAGAGCCCACAAGCCTTTTGGTGTTTCTTCTCCTAGGGTTAGGTTTTTGGATGTTTAGGGTTTCCTCATTATTAATTTATGATGAAAATGCCTTTCAGCCTCATTATAATGCGCTCTAGAGAATTCAATTGTTTGTTTCATTCTGCATTTGTTTACAGTTCAACACAGTTCATTTATTAATAGAAGTCAAGTTTCGTTGTATCTCTCCGTTTTTGTTATAACTTTGTGTTTCATTTTGGTCCATTTATAAATCTGGATCATGGGGGGTGTTGTGAAAATGTGCACCTATAAATTGGTCAGTGCCACCTAAATTTTCATATGTTTTCTATCAACATGGGCGGTTGTGACATCATGCTAGGTGTTGTATGGTTACGCACACTAGGCCCCATCACCATGGATTTTAAGGACTTAACTATGCAATTCCAATAGGAGGAACATATTTATAAGTTACAAGCCATTTTGACAGGCTCCTCTGAGATCATTAGTTCCCACTGAATGGAAAAGATACTAAAAAATAGTCATTTTGGCATTATTTCCCAACTCCATTCCATTTAATCTGTTGAGACCCCTCACCTACTATGCATCCCGGCCTCCAATATCTTGCCTCCCAACACCAATCTATTTTTAAAAATCCCAAAAGACTTCCCCCTTCCCACGACGCCCATGATCATTCCATTTCCCTGTTCCCTGGAGATCTTCCTCACAATGTTCTCCCTTATTGTCATCCCTTTTCCAAGAAATGTAATACCCCTAGGTCGAACCCCAATATGTAATTGGACAAGTAGGCTGGTGATCCAAGATATTTTGGGCCTAAGTGTCATCATGTCATATGTTTTGCGGACAAAGTTCCTACATGATTATAATATCTTTGTAATTTGTATCATTCATATTTATAATAAAAACATTGTTGTTGTAGACCAATCAGACGAAAGAGTATGGGGGACCAAGAAATCCACTAGAGGAAAGGGGGCTATGGGTCTAAGACTAAGAGCTAAGCCAAGGGGGCTTGATTCAAGGAAATAATATTTTAATATATAATCTAAGTTCCAAGAGTGGGGGAACATATACAAGTGGAGCTCATGAAGCTTCATGAATATAAGTGTCTAGTAGGGGACATGCATATATATTGGGAAACTTGGTGTATTTTTCGAGGAATTTCGTCATTCTATTCTCATATATGGTATAGGGAAAGATCTAGGGAGGGATGAGGGTAAAAATATTACTAATATTTTTGTAAGTAAAGAGGGGGTGGAAAGGCCCGTGTAAGCTAAAGAAGCGGGTTGTCAGGCTCGTGGAACGTCTCTCTCTCTTGTGAGAGAACTATCGAAGACTGTTTTCTCATGTGCGAGGAAATAACTACAGGGATTTGAGACTTTCTATCCAGTCTATTGTTGAAGCCCTAAAAGGGAAGTGGGGCAGCCAAAGTACTGTTGAGAAGATAAGGGGCACACTTCATGGGGTGGGATAGATGTGTGAGAAATGAGAGTCTGTAGGCTAGTTGCAATAACTAGCACTTTGACTTGGGATTAATTGTTGAGTATAAACCAAAGTTTGGCCTAGGAAGCCTTCCCTGGTGAAGTTATAGTATCATATCGAGGGTGACCTACTGCTGAAATTGTATGAGCAACAAATTCTATGGATGGGAGGAACATCTGAGGTTTGCACACAATTGGTGATTTACATAAAAAATAAGTGTTCTTATGTGAAATCACATGGTGTTTACTGTGTATAATATATTTAATTTGTTGATGTAATTGTTTATATATTCAAGAATGGTTTATATGTAATACCCCTAGCCCAAACCCCAATTTGTGAACACTTAGTTTTGGGTTATGTTTTTGTATGTGCGTACAAAAGGTGTAGTGCGTGCCCATTTCATAGTTTACATGCACTTGAGGAAGTGCATGAGGATCGTCTTGAAGTGCACATTAGACCGGTCTTTGTAGCCAGGATGTTTTGGGTCCAGAGAGCCTTTGTATATATGTATTTTGAGGCCGGATTTCCTGTGTGGTTATTAGTGCAACAAGTGTTGAGTTTGCGCACGCACACCAAGGGAGGGTGCGTGTCCATTTCATAGTTTTGCGCACACCTAGATAAGTGTGTCATGATGATAAAATTCTAGTGAACCTATCTTTGTAAAATGTAATGACACTTAGATAATTAATGAAAACATATCACTGTGCGCAAACCAATCAGACAAAAAGAGACGTGGGGCTTAAACTCCACTGGAAAAGGAAAAGGGGCTAATAATTAGGAAGAGGGAATATTTTAATAATATTTCCAAAAGTATATTTTTTGGGATATATATATATATATATATATATATATATATATATATATATATTTATCCTAAGTTCCTAAGGGGTGGGAACGAGTCACCAAGTGGAGCAAAGATAGTTCTTAAGGTAACATGTGTTTAATTTTAGTCATGCAAATATATTATTGAGCCTTAGTGTATTTCGAGGGAATTCACTCATTCCTTCATCATTCAAACCGAATTTCCTTTGTTAAGCATATGTATCTTGTTGTAACCTATTTCCATCAAATAAACCTGTACTTGGGAAGGCCTGTGTGCTATTGAATAAGTGGGTTGTCAGGCTCATGTGCTACTGAAGAAGCGGGTTGTCATGACCATAAGAATTCTCTCCATTGAGAGAAATGACGAGAATTGTTTTCCCAAGGTGCCTAGTTGCAGCTACATGGCTCTGAGGCTTTCTTTCTAGCTTGTTGTTGAAGCCCCAGAAGGGAAGTGAAGCAGTTGAAGGATTATGAAGCAGAGAAGGGGTACACTTCCTAGGGAAGGACATGGATGTGGGGAATGAGGGACTATAGTCTGTTTGCTGGTGTTGGGCGCACCTTTGTTTGAATGTTTTGGATTTTTGATAGACCTTATCTTAGCTTAGGAATCCTTCTCCTTGGTGGAGTTTAAGCCCCATCTCTAGGGTGACCTGTTGCTAAGAGGTTTTGAGCGACATAGTCTATAGTTGGGAGGAACGTTAGAGGTTTGTGCATAGTTTGTGGATTACAACAAAATATAAGTGTCTTCTTATGTGTATTATTATTAGAGTAATGTGCATATACATGTTAAACATATTATGTGTTACAGTTGTATATATGTATATTTGTGCGTCGATTATATATGTTGTAGATATACATGTTTGTTGCATATGTAGAGCATGGGCCATGATAGTTATGTGAGTTTATATGTTGTTTAAACATGTCAATGCTATGTTATTTCTGTTTATGGAATCAATACATAATTATGTTGGGTTGCGCATGTATTTGTTAGTTATGCATAATTGTTCTATGTGTAGAGCATGGCATCTATTAAGAGTTCTTGTTGGATAATATCGTGGTATCAGTCAAGAGATGCTGAGACGATATTTGAATTTTCATGCACGCATGGAAATAGTCTGCATGCATAATTGGGACCGACTCCGTGCACGACTCAAGAATAGTTGTGCGTGTAGTTGTAATTATGAGTTCATTCAGTTATTATAATTGTTATCTATCAATTATTTTTCATCAATAGTTATAATAGGTTATAGTGTGAGGCCTGAGAGGTCGTGCGTGCCGAGGAACAATTTTTATGCCCGACATTATGTCAGTTGCGCACACAGGATTGTTAGGACATAGTTGTCGTGTGAGGCAAAAGGTTGGTTGTGTGCTCTATTGGTTTCAATGAGTTGCTTCCACAGAAGAAAGATTGAGTATTAGACAAGAGAAATAGAGTGGCATGATCTTGGGACTGGCACGTTATCTTGTGGTATGGTGTAGATTTTTGGAACTACCGGTAACGGGAAAAGTTACATAGTGGTATCATAAGTCAAAATTTTGATGTGACATGGACCAGAGTAGAGTTGGGGATGTTACAAAGTGGTATCAGAGCTTTTGTTTCAATATTGGACTTGTATGGGCCAGATATCAACATGAAGTTGGTGAGGTGGGAATTTTTATGATGGTCATGGTGGTCGCATGCTAAAGATATGGAAAAAAATCATTTGAGTGAAGAATGGACTTGCGTATGCTAAGTATTGGTGTGCAGTGTGTGCATACTAAATTTTTGCACTGCGCGATGCAGAGCTGTGATGCGCACAAAATATCGGTGTGTGGTATGTGTGCACTGAATATTAGAGTTGTGCAGGGTGTAAAACTTGTGGAGCACACGTAATATGGGAGTGCAATACGTGCACGATGAATATGGGCACCATGCATAATTGATGGGTGCATGCAAAATAATAGTGTGCATGGAATGCACATCGAATACTGGTGATGTCCAGTGAGCCCGCGTTGAATATGAGCATCACATAATGTTGGTGGGTAGTGCGTGCACGTGGAATATTGGCTCTGCGTGGAGTAGAATTGGAGATGTGCATTGAGTATTAGGTGTGAGAGGGTTCACAGTGAATGTTGGTGATACACAGAGAAAAGTTGTAATTTGTGTGGAATATTAGAGCACAACACAAACATTGTGTGCACTAGATAATGATGCGTGAAACCCAAAAGTTGAGCGTGGTAAATATTAGTTCCTGATATAGAAACTGTGCACACTGAATATTGGTGCGTTGTATGTGCACTTGGTATTGTGAGTGTAGAGCATACACACATGATGAATATGGGTGTATAACACATAAGTGGTATATAGACGAGATTTTAAAGAAAGAAACTGAGAGAAAAGAGGAGGAAAAGTCCTGGACAGAGGAGTCTAAATATTCACCCAGAATTTTGAATTAGGCTATTAAATTCACCAGGAATCAGAAGAAAGGATTTTGATATACTTATGGAACATAATGTGCATAGTAATTATGGTTTTCATAAATTATTGAGTCTAACAAGTCTTGTTTCTTGCACATTTTGCATAGTCAACAACAATTTGAAAAGAATGGAATTAGCGCATAGATCAAAAGCATGGAATATGCACACATAACCCATACCCATGAAGATGAGGTTAGAAGGATGTATGACAATATAGGTGATGAGGGTACAAATTCAAATGGACATAGTAAAGGCAAAGAAGAAAACATGAACTTGGTAAGGACCATAAAAACTTTGCAAAAGGATGTCCATAGTTATAAAGCGAATAATGATAGGCTTATGAAATCCAAGGAGGAACAAGATGGATTCAACATCAAGTTGCTATAGAGCTTGGACATAATTGAGAAAAATATGGATAAGGAGACCGAGTCAAGAAGTTCAAGGAGTCAAATGTCTCATGATGAAAGAAGAAAAACAAGAAGTGTTAACAAGCATCACCATCACTCTCCAAGACATTCAGCTGGGAGAACATGCAAGAGTTCAAGCCCATCTCCTGTCAGAAAACATAAGAGGAGGTCTGGGGTGGATGAGATACATGGGGAAATGAATAATATTAAGCCTCATACCTTTTATGGTGAACACAAGAAGGATGAAGATGCATAGACCTATTTGTTGGGCATGAGGAAGTACTTTCAGTTACAAAATTACTCTTCACATGCAGAAGGGAGAATTTCCATCTACCAGCTCAAGGGAAAAACACCAATGTGGTGGGACCAATTTGTGCAAGTGAAACATACTGATGAGAGAAATGTTACTTGGAGGGAGTGCAAGTGGTATTTTCAAAAAAAAAACATAACCAAACTTTACTATGACAAGAAAATGAAGGAGTTATTCGAACACAAGCTTGGGAGCATGACCATAGATCAGTATGAGAGGATATTTCTAGAGCTACTAAAATATGTTTTCTTCATCAAGGATGAACATGTTAAGATTCAAAGGTACTTGAGTGGGCTGCCATTGTTTATTAGTGATAATATATAGTATGATGATCCAAAGACATTGGAGGAAACTATAAGGAGAGCCAAAGGTCTTTATGATTAGCATAGAGGAATACCCACTTACCAAAAGGCTTGGGAATACAAGAAGAAAGGAAATATGGAGTAGAGGAAGAAGGGGACCAAACCACCAATCTTCAGAAATAATTTTTAAGGACAACCAACTCCCAAGGAGCCTAGACTGACAGAGTCAATGGGGTAAATACCAAGGTAGCATCTAGTAAAGTGTTGGGGTTGTGAGGGAGATCATATGTATAGAAATTTCCCTCATAGAGGTGAAAAAGTGAAGGTTGTTCACAATGCACAACAAGTTGTTATAGTGGAGGACATGGGAAGAAATGTACCTAGGATCTACGTAGCCTTGGATAACAAGAAAACTAAGTTTCAATCACATATGATTGAAGTGGAAGGTATGATCAACAACTAACCCATTGCTATTTTAATTGATTCAGGATCTAGTCATAGTTATCTAGATCCTAACATGGTGGAAATATTTAATTTACCAAAAATAAAGATTGGGAAACCTTGGTTGGTGCAGCTAGCTACATGAGAAAAATGGAAAATTAATGAGATGGTTAAGGCATTCCCAATGGACATGAATGGACTGTGCACAAGAGCATATTTGAATATCATACCTTTGGGCTCATATGATTTCCTAATTGGTATGTATTGGTTGAACATGCATAATGTTGTCCTAGATTGCTATAGTAAGGATTTTACATGCTTGGATGAAGAAGGGAACTTGAAAACAATGCAGGGTATTCCAAGGGTTGTAACTATTAGATAAGTTTCATCCTTTCAGCTACAGAAAATCTTCAGGAAAGGATGTCAAGTATTTGTAGAACATATGGAGGATGCACCTAAGGATAAGTGCCAAATATTGAAGACTGTATGCAATTTTAAAGAAGTTTGAAGATGTATTTAGAGAAATACTAGGGTTTCCACCCAAAAGAGATATTGATTTCTCTATAAATCTAATGCCTGAAGAAACCCCAATATCCAAGACTCCTTATAGGATGAGTACACCAGAACTGAAAGAATTGCAAATGTAACTTTAAGATCTTTTGAAGAAGGGGTATATATGCCCGAGTGTGTCACATTAGGGTTCCCCCGTATTATTTGTGAAGAAAAAGGATGGAATGTTGAGACTTTACATTGACTTTAGGCAGCTGAATAAGGTAACAATGAAGAACAAGTATTCTTTTCCAAGGATAGATGATCTCTTTGACCAGTTGAAAGATGAAAAAATATTCTCTAAGATTGACTTCAGATCAGGCTATCATCAGGTAAGAATTAAAGAAAAAGGAATCAACACGACAACCTTCAGGATGAGGTATGGCCATTATGAGTTTACTATAGTGCCACTTAGGTTGTCAAATGCACCAATTGTCTCCATGTGTTTAATGAATGGTATTTTCAGAAAATACTTAGATAAGTTTGTCATTGTATTTTTTTATGACATACTTATTTACTCAAAGTTTGAAGAAGAGAATGAGTATCACTTGAGAATGGTGCTACAAGTATTGAGAGAACATCAACTATATGGAAATTTGAGCAAGTGATCATTCTACCAGAGGAAGATTCATTACTTGGGTCATATCATTGCAAAGGAAGGGATAGAAGTGAACACGAAGAAGATAAAATCCATTGAAGGATGGAAAACACCAAGGAATGTTGCAGAGGTGAGATCTTTCTTGGGACTTGTAGGGTACTATAGAAGGTTTATTGAAGGCTTCTTAAAGATTGCACATCCAATCACATCCTTGCAAAAGAAAGGTGTGATATTTGAGTGGACTTCTAATTGTAAAATGAGTTTCCAACACTTCAAGAGTTTTTTGACAGGTGTGCCAATATTGAGAATTGGTGATCCTAATGAAGACTTCGTTGTGTGCATTGATGCATACACAGAAGGGATTGGTGGATTCCTTAGTCAGAATGGGCATGTAGTGTTCTATGAATCAAGGAAATTAAAAGAGCATGAAAGACACTATGCTACTCATGATTTGGAATTGATAGACATAATGCAGTGCATGCCTTGAAGATGTGGAGGCACTACCTCATGGGAAGAAGGTTCGAGTTGAGGATAGACCACAAAGGTCTGAAATATTTGTTTGGATAGCGAACTCTAAATTTCAGGGAAAGCAGATGGTTAGAATTCATCAATGAGTATGACTTTGATATAAAGCATATCACGGGTAAAGAGAACAAGATGTTTGATGCACTCAGAAAGAGAGTGCATGGGATGAATTCTACAACCGTCAACATGTACAAATCAGAATTGAAAGATAGGATTTTAGAGGATGAAAACTTAGATAAACACTATGTGGACATAAAGACAAAATTACAGCAAGGTAATTTGTAGCAAAAAATTGAAGATTCTGAGTTAAAAGAGTATGAAATCCTCATGTATAAGGGCATAATTTATGTGCCAGATTCTCAGTAGTTGAAAATTCCGCTATTAAAAGAAATGAAGAATGTGCCTTATATTGGGCACTCATGCTACTAAAAGACAATTGCAACTGTCAAGAAACAATACTATTGGCCATGTATGAAGAGAGAAGTGGATGATTTCATTGCCAAATGTTTGGAATGTCATAAATTCAAGGTTGAGCATGTACACCCAACTGGCTTGCTATAACCATTTCCCATTCCTAAGTGGAAATGGGAAGTTGTGAATATGGATTTCATCACTAATCTACCCAATAAAGCTCACTCACAAAAAAAAAAATATTGTTGATATTTTTATGAGGGGAATTGTCAGGCTCCATGGCATACCCAATACAATTGTGTCTGACAGAGATCCCAAATTTACATCAAAATTTTGGAAGGGATTATTTAATGTATTTGGGACAAATTTGAAATTTAGCACAACTTGTCATCCAGAGTTAGATGGGAAATAAAAGAGATTCAACCAAGTGATTGATGATATGCTAAGGATGTATGTGATGGATAAAACATCAAAATGAGAAGATTTTTTTCATTTGGTTGAGTTTGCATATAACAATGGGTATCAAATATCTCTAAAGATGAGCCCATTTGAGGCACTTTATGGTAGAAAGTGCATCACACCTTTGAGTTGGGAAAACCCAACAGACAAAGCAGTGGTTGGGCCATATTTTCTCAGGGAAATGGTGGTGAAAATTAAGCAGAACTTAAAGGCTTCCGAGGACAATAAGAAAAGGTATGTATATAAAGGAATAACTCATAGAGAATTTAAAGTGGGTGACCATGTGTTTTTGAAAGTGAAAGATAGGAAGAGTTCACTTAAGTTGGGAAATTGTTCAAAGATGGTAGTGCGTTATTGTGGGTCGTTTGAAATCCTGGAGAGAATTGGTCATGTCGCATACATGTTTACATTGCCTGCATCCATATGCATTCATAGTGTGTTTCATGTATCATTTCTTAAAAAGTATGTGCCTGATGATAATCATGTAATTGATTGGAGTGTAATTTAGGTGGAGAAAGAAGGCGACTTTCGAGTTAAGACGATGCACATATTGGACCAGAAGTTCAAGATACTCCATAATAGAGAAATATAATTGGTAAAGTTCCAATGGACCTATTACGATCCCAAGGATGCAACTTGGGAGAACGAGGATTCTATACGCGCAGAGTACCCATATCTTTTGGAATACTTTTGAAGTTTTGATTGTACATAATGCACTAAGGATAATGAAAAAATAAGGGGGAGGGGAATGTAATACCCCTATCCCGAACCCCAATTTGTGAATGTAAATGAACATATAAGCTGGTGAGATTCCAACACTTAGTTTTTTT
>ML808911.1:89610-106212 GCA_009831015.1 Picea engelmannii | reverse complement strand
AACATAATTTATACCTTCTAGTCTAATCCAAGGGTCAAATGGTCAAAGGAAAAGCAAAATAACACTATCTACTAGATAATATGCATTAAAAATATTCAAAAAATGTCACGGAAAAGTAAATTTATCAAGAACTCATTGAAAGGCAAAGCAAAAAAAAAGGTACGCAAGACCTTAATATTGACAGGCATATGTGAATTTGTTTTTATTATAAATGATTAGTATTATAATATTATACATCAGTACTAGGTTTGTTTTTTTTTCTTTGCATGACTTGCTGCTAATTTCCTAAGTATTTCATCAATATCCGTGTCATCTTCTTTTACTGCGTGCTCTTCTATTGTTGATTGTCCTTGCATTCTTGCACGCATTGCATTCCTTGTCATGTAGTCATGACGTTGAGGCACCAGATGCGGGTCATCGCCTACAACGACAAAAAATATTAAATTTATAGGGCAAGTTATTGAATACGATTGATTTAGTTCATTAATAAGAAAAAATACGACTGAAATGTAATAAGTTACCTGTCCTGTGCTCCTCTTCTGTTAGAGGATATCGATGTATTTCGTGCAGCTCTACCACTGAAACTACAAAATTTATAAGTAGACAATCATAATTGAATTAGTAAAAAGAAAAAATAGAATCACAAAATTCATAAGTATGAAATTCATAAGTTATATATGATTAATATACAACCATATTACCATCATGGCTTCTCATGTGCAACAACATCATGGGGTTGCACCGTCCCAGTTATGTTAGGATCAAGTTGCAACTCACTTTCAAGAGGCTGCACCTCACTGTTAGGAGGCTGCACCTCACTTTCATGGGGTTGCATAGAAGGACCATCTTGTGGTTGCTCTCTACTATCAACAAACTATTCTGCAGTACCACTGATGGGCTCGGTAATATTGTTGCTCCCCTGCTATAAATAACAAAGCAACATATAAAATTATTGGATGATATCAAATGAGATGTATTTTAAAGGTAATGAAACCATGTTATTTTGGTTAGATTTTTATAATATACCATCTCATGCACACAACATCTTGGTGACTGTCCCAAGCTTTTTCGGTGATCAATAATAGCTTGGTATCCATACTTGTAACCAAGACAGAGGTATTCCGTAGTGGCTTTGGTACCAAAATCATCCCCCTACATTGCATAAGAGTATTGATTTTTGTTATTGGTTGCCCCATGAATTACCAGAAACCTGGAAGGCGATATAACTAATAATATTGTTAAGATGTTTGATTACTTACAATTTGTGCCTGTAACTTCAAATAGCCGCCTTGGCCTAGTCTATGTTGGCCATGTTTTTCAACCCTTGCCTTGGTGGATTTCGAAGTGTCAGGGAGCCTATGAAAAATTTCAAGTATGCTATATATCGCAATTGTATTTAAAAATAAAGAAAGCTAAAAGTATTGAATTCAAATTGTAATTTACCTTCCTGGATCAAGTGGATTTCTTTCTTCTTTTCTCAATCTCTTCTCCTTTGCGTCCTCAATGAATGCCTTCCATTCCCTCTCAGGAATAACGAGTGGACGCTCATACCTAGGGTTCTTTTGCAAGTTAATCCTATACATGTCACACATATATTTTAAATATAGGCCCACCGCTTTGGAGACCTTGCTTTTGTCGAAGGTATCTACCCCAAACATACGTTCAAGGTAGTCCAAGATTTTTTTTTTGAGGTGAATACTCTGAGAATTCCACCTCGTGCGTAACATGGGACCAAAAATTTCCAACGATTGGTCATGCAAGTGTTTATAAAACAAGTTGTTTCCTACATGCAAAAATAAACGAACATTAATTAGAAAATAATAATATATAAGATGATATATGCTTCAGATATACAACAACAAACGGTTAAAACAATTAAAAGTACCTGGAATTTTTAATGTCTTTATTGGAACTCCTTTCTCATTCACCAAAAAAGTGCATGAAATTGTTCTTGTGCTGGAAACGCTTGATGATCCAGGAAATGAACTGACAATGTCATCACTGCCACTGCCACCAGCTCCTGCGTGTGGCTCTGCCACCTCCTACTGAAGGGGTATCTCATGCTCACCGTCCCCACCTATAGGTGTGGACCCAGTCTGAGTATGACTGGGATCAATCGCAGGTGGAGTGCTGAATATCCTAGCCGGTATATGTTGGCTCATGTTGGCTGGACGTTGTGGTGTACTCTCTGCAACATGACTACTACCAACATCTACTATAGGAGCCGACTGAATCAGAGCCAAAAAATCCTATATAATAAAGAAAAAGTTTTTTTGATTAGAAAATGTAAAAGTTATAAACATGAAACATTCATAATTGAACTTACGACCAAAAAAAAATCACTTTAAGATATGGTTATTACCTTATATTTTTGAAGGTCTTCCTTCAACTGCTCTATCCTTTCTTTAGTTTCTTGATTTTGATCTCTACTTACAATCAAGTGAAGGATTTATCTGTTCATTTTTCTGATGATTTTTTTGATTGTTACCATTATGTTGGGGTCATCCAACAAGTCGTCGTTGACCCAATCATCACAACCATGGCCCGTGGACTACATATTTCAAGAAAGAAAAGTTATTTTCAATTATATAAACAGATAATAAATTTCACATTAAATGTAATTCAAAAATGTTAATCATATGCCTGTTCTGGGGGGGATGGAGATTTTCCATGATATCCTGCCAATAATTAGGTGTTAGAAATCCATAACAAATGAAATGACTCATGCAAACTCACAGAGAATGATGTGCATTATAGTGAAGTGCATTGCTTGTAATTTACTTATTTTGAGGGGTCGGCTGGTGCTTTTCCACGATCAGCCTACCAAGAATTAGGCGTTATAAATCTATAACAAATGAAATGAAAATAAGACAACTACTTCGAGCTTCTCTTTCATGCACATGCCCCTTTATATGAAAATAACATCATTGAGGGAAGATGTGAGAAGGGGGTGCCTAGTAAGTTCCAGTATGATTCTTCTACAATGGTATTATTTCTTCTAGAGCTTATGGATAGGCCTATTGGACTAATTCAACATTGGGGCTAGTACATATACATGGGACCTTGGCTTATGGGTGGGTTTTCTGGACTACTTTATCATTTTAATCAATTCTCATACACATTACCTTAGTTTATGGCTGTACAACATTGCTACAAGAATTAAGGACAATGATTCTTGAAGGTATATTGTTCATATTTTCTACAAATTTCATAGTATTCCCTTGATGGTGAATGTAAAAATGGGTATGGGGTAGTATTATGTGCAACACCTCCCCTCAACAATGAGTGTTCATTAGCTATGTGACCCTCTATTCTACAATTTGTACATGTAGAATTCTTGCATAACCCCCGATAGATCTAGAATTCTAGTTAAATTGAACACAAACAATTTGTTGATATTCAAGAGATGAGAGAAAGTTTTTGCTCCATAAATCAAAGAATTATATTAATAAAAAATGAATATACATGAGCAACTGTCCTCAAAAAGAAGAGAGGAGGTGAATATATAGAATTTCCAACATAGAAATTCTAGTCAAAAAAAGCTAGAAATAGCTAAAATAGGTGTCATAAGATAAGAGAGACCACATAGTTCGACCTATACCACTAAAGATACATGTCAAACACTCATTAATGTCCAAAATATTCAAGCGATGCACATTAGCTCACTTAAGCTCATTTAACTGACATGAGAAGCAGTTCCAACTCACTTAACTGACCCGAAATAGTAGTTACTAATAATAGTAACGACAAAAATCATTAATTAAGGAATAAATCTCTCACTCAAAGAGGAGGTGCGCATTCCCCAATAATATATGAGTTTGTTCATGGGGGAGTTGGAATAAATCATGAATAAATGAAGAAAATCAAGAATAAATCGAGAAAATCAAGAACAAAGAGTTGAGTCTTGATCTAAAATTAGCAGTTTTCCCTAAAATCTAGGGATGAGGTGCCCTTCTTCTCTATGTGTCCAAATTAGGTGAAATAAAGTGTAAATGGATGTATTAACCAAGATCTAGGAGCTTAATCTAGGTATAAACTAATGTAAGTTAGGATTATGCTCCAACACCCCCCCTTAAGCCTAACTGTAATGACAAAAAATTTGAGTCCTGACAACTTGGCCATTTTAGGTACTCATTACATAAAAGAATTCCTCATGAAAATATGAAAGAGGTAAAACCTTGTGGGAAACCACCCCCCCCAAAAAAAAAAGAGGAAAAAAAATGCTGAGTGGCCAAAAGTGACCTACTCAGTTGTCTCCACCAGTCCAAGCATAACTCTCAGTTCTGAAAATTTCTTTTTAGTGAAGGACTTGGTGAAGATGTCTGCAACCTCAGAGTGTGAATTTGGATCTGAACCAAGTGACATATAGCAATGTATGGGAAGCAAATTTTCTGTGGCATCCATGGCTTGAGGAGCCCCAAAAAACTATGATCTAGTCCTTCTTGTATCCGTAGGATCATCGACTAGTTCACCCACATCTTGCAGGGTTTTCTCTGCCCAAGTTGGCAACTGAGTTGGAGCAGCCATGACCTGCTCCTCATCCTCTGTATCAGAACTGAAAGGCTTCTTTGATGGCTTTTCTGAAGTGCTCGAAGAAGTTTCTGACTCCTCCTCATCAGTGACAACAAGCGGTTCCTCGGCAGGGTCTTCTGAAAAATCATGCAGTGATTCTTCTTCAAACTTCACACTTCGAGCTAGAATGAACTTTTCAGTGTCAGAGTCCAGCAATCTATATCCTTTGACACCTTCAGGATATCCAACAAATATGCATTCAACACTTTGAGGCTCCAAATCCTTCCTCTTATCTGTCGGAATGTGAGCCCATGCTCGTGAACCAAAAATACGAAAGTGCGACACTTTCGGTTTCCTACCGGTCCAACATTCAAAGGAGTGGTGCCTTTGAGTGATTTGTGAGGAAATCGGTTCTGAATGTATGCTGCACAATTAATAGCTTCAGCCCATATCTTGGGAGCTAATGATTTCGATTGTAGCATACAATTTGCCATCTCTTTTAAGGAACGATTTTTCCTCTCCACAACACCGTTCTGTTGTGGTATATATGGCACTGTGTGTTGTAGTTGTATACTAAATGAAGGCTGCAAGAATGGGCCCGTAATGTCACTGTGAATCAGCCCAAGTGGTGAAGAAGCTCTTTGTGCCTTCCCTTTGTCAAACTTTTTCTCTGGATGCTTGCAAAGAATGCATCCTTGACATACACCGCTTGTGAATTTAATAGATGGCAATCCTTCTACCATTTTTTCCTTGCTGAGTTGATGCAAGTACTTATAGTTTAGATGGAAAAATATTTCATGCCATAACCTGCTGATATCATTAGATTGTGACAGAAATACAGTGCTGATAGATTTAGGAACAAAGTGGGAGAAGAAATACAAACAAGAACCATGATCTGGAATTCCATGTACAAGCTGTGAGCCTATGGAAATGTCGGTAATCATTGCGGAGTCCAGAGTGAACTCCACCTTCCTTCCAGAGACGGAATGAGTGATATGATATATCAAGAGAAGATTCATAGACAACGAGGGTACATGAAGCACATTTGTGAAGCAACCCCCTTCAAGATCAACAATTCCTTCTCCGCACACCTTTCCGGGTGTGGCATCTCCCAAGTAAATTGGGGATCTTGTGCTTTCTTCGATGGAGGAAAATTCATCTTTTGATGAAGCCATATGGTTTGATGCACCTGAATCAAAGATCCAAGCTGATGGAGTGGATGTGACAGCCATTAAATCATGACCATCTCGTGCTCTCCCTCCCGTTTTTTTATCATCTTTCTTCTTTGCATTTTCGGGCACTGTGAGATTGTGTTGCTGCAATTGCTTAGCCATCTCATCGATAGTCTTCCTCATGCAATTTTATTCGGGATGAAAACCTTTGGAACAGTAGTTGCAAAGTGTTCTTTCCTTCTTTTTCTTCTTACCCTTAGGCTCAGAAGAGTTTTATGAAGATTGTGTGAATCTCTCCTTCTTCGATTCAGGAAATTTACCCATTCCTCTTTCCTTGTCTTTTCCACTGCTCTTTGGAGCATCAGTAGCTGCAAGTGCTTGGTTCTTGGAATGCTTGATAAAACCCATTTGGACTAACTTAGCTTTCTCTTGAGTCAATGCTAAAATGAAATCATTCAATGGAGGCATTTTCCATTTTTCCTGAATCAATTTAGATGCTTGAAAAGACGATACAAATACGGAATATTTAGGGCCCAGTTTCGAGAGAATTGAAAGGATGAGTTGTTCTTCCCCTTTCATGACTCCACATGCATTAAGTTCAACGAGGAGGGATTTGAACTTGGTGAAGAATTATTGCAGGTTGCTGAAATGAATTGGACTTAGGGATATGAGTTCATTCTCCAGTTGATGCACTCTCATTGCATCCTGCTTGCCGAATAGTCCTTCCAATGTGGTCCAGACCACATCAGGAGTAGTGGCTCCATGGACATTGTTTTTGGGAAAAATACCCTACGGACTAGCAAACTAGGGTCAAACTTGCATGCAGATTTTGACCGTAAAGAAATTACTTTTTAACCTACAACCTGAAACTTAAACCCCTCTTTCACAATACATGCATGGAGAATGACTACTAACCTTGTCTCCGACGTTCGATGTAGATCCTCTGTTGTGCTTTGACCACTTGCTTGTGCTGCTCCTTCCAAAGATGACCTGCAATCAAGACAAACAACTATGCATGCATGCTACTTCTCTACTTGAGGGTTAGAAATTAAGCATAAATTAAACAAACCATAGATAACTCATGCATTGGGACGGGAAAAATATTCTTTTATTATTCAAAAAAATGAATCAAATTACAATCAAAGTCGAGACTGGCCACTGCTCCTTGATCCTAATCCTGGGCTCCTCCTCTTCTGTCCTTCAACTTCTTTGCGTTAAATCTCCTTTGGCATGAGGAAAGGCTAAAGGGTTGGGACAATGGATTCTGTAAATGGGCATAGTTTCTTCGCTATATTTTTTCCTTCTCCAAATGGTACCCCTGCCCCTTCTTTTATATGCTAGAAGGAGCTAGGGTTTTGGATGAACTCTCGACCATGCATGGTCGGGAGTTTCAGTTAACTGACCCATAGCTTTTTGTTCCGTTGGCAACTTTCCTTTTTTTGTGCTTTGTTAGGTACACGCGGGCTGTAGTGGGCCTGCCAGCGTGCAAACACGTGTAGTAATGGGTTAGGGTGCGTGGGCCTTGACACAAGAGGATTTTCAAAGAGTTTGTTCAACATAGTTTTGGCAAAGAAGGGATATGAGTTGGCCTGATGCTAGGTAAGCATGTGTGGTGCAATTTAGGGTTATAATAGATGCCCTCTAATGTGTGAGGTCAGAAGAGCATCTGATGGCCAAAATACATTACCAATCTTTTACCAATCTTTACTAATGTGCTGAATGAGTGAGCCCAAGGATAAAAAACCAGGAGGTGTAGTCTACAAAATAACAAATGTCTCACCGAGGCGGGCATACCCATGCTCAGGATAAAATAGAACCATGGCTACCAATCAAATACACTGTAGATCCATGTAAAATAACTATAAAGAGTAGCCACGAATAATACACAGCGGAGCTACATCTCGAAATCAGAAAGATATACATATAGAGTATCCATATTCCAAAAGTTGATTCAGCCTGATGGATGTACTTCAGAGCTCGAGCAACAACTTCAAAATCTTCTAAAACTCGGGTAGGAGTGTAATATGAGTGTATGACTGCGCTGCCCAGAGGTCTTTGATGGCTCGTCGGTTATGGACTTGATAATCTTGATGATCGGACTGAAGGCTTCAGTGATTTCGAACAAGGACTTGATTGGACGTTCAGGATGGCCGGGTATGTGGACAAGAGACATATTGCATAGGGGCTGACTCAGGCTTAGTGACAAACTTCCCTTGGATAATAGCACGACAAGTGATAAGACTCAGGTAGCATATATGTTAATCATAAGTTTACGAAGCAGGAGGAAACACAAACTCTCCATATGTTTGGAAGAGTAACCAAACGGTGGAGGACACAACTCTATATAGCGAGAAAAAGCTTCCTAAGGTCGTACTACATCCCATAGTCTGATGATCAAACAGACAGATGTGCTTTATCCAAGGGTGACTCATTACACTGCCAATAAAGAAAATAATTTTCCCATCCTCTTTTTGGGGTATATTTGATTTTTTTGTTCTTTTCAGGAATTTTTGAAAAAAGAATAAAGGAATATTACGTTACAATGGAGGAACGAGTACTACAAACATACAAGCTCGAGGCACAAGGACAAGACTGATGTTCTGGTAAAATGATACTTGGGAAAAATCCTCCGGCGGCCAAAGGTGTTAAGATGCAAAAGAAAACTGTCACAAGACTGGTGGATAAGGTATGCAAATGCGGTTGATAGAACACACAATGGTAACGTCCTTCGATGTAAGTTTAACGAGCCCAGAGAAGGTAAGCTCGGTGGTTTTTCATATTTAGAGAGTCTGAAAAAGCATAAAAGGAGACTCCACTGGAGTACCTTTTTCTACAATAGTCTGGTCGGTTCGAAAAAGGGATAAACTAGCACCGATTAAACATCAATTAAAAACCATTTTAACGAGTGTGACAAGGACAAGATCACTCGGCCATTTTTTCACTTTTAAGGAGTTTGAAAAAAGCTTAACTATGGACTCCATTAGGAATATTCTTCTGGACCAATTTAACGAGTGTGAAAGAATAAGAGGTCACTCGACAATCTTTTCAATTTTAGGGAGGCTGAAAAGAGCTTAACTATGGACTCCGTGGGGGTTTCTTTTTCATAAATTTAGTCTCTCAGGTTCGAAAAAGGAATAAAATTATGCCTGAGAGTACTCTTCTAAAGAATGAGAATTCGATAGAGTATACCTTTGTTTGTACAGTTGACCATCCGGACTGAAAAAGGGGTAAACTACCGCAGGACAGACGTGACTTCAAATTTCAGTTTAACGAGCGTGAAAGATCACAAGATCGCTCAACAATCTTTTCATTTTTAGAGGGTCTGAAAAGGGCTTAAAATGAGACCTGTTATTTTTTGGGAGTCCTGAGGGTAAGACAAAGAGTGAAAAAGACTCATGCAAATGAGGCTCAAACTTGTATTCAAGAAAGACTATATGGACTCCATAGCCTACAATAGTTTTAGAAACGGCATGGACACCATAATGCAACCAGGACCTACCTAGGGCATCCATGTTCTGGTAAGCTCTACCACCAAGTTGTGACACTCCTAGAGCAGATATGATGGTTCCGTGTCACAACCTGATGGGATCGATCCTATAGCATAAGAAAAAGGCAACGAGATGCAAAAGTTGGGGTGATATCCTAATCTATATGCTCAAGTTGATTTTTGAAAAAAAAAATAAAAAAATTATGGACCGTCAATATTTTTTCGAAACTAAAAAAAAATTGTTCCAATACCTGATCAAATCCCTCCCATATAACTCCTGGATCACTCTAAATGGTTTTTGGTATAAAGAAACTGATAAGGGGGGCCAAAAAAGTGACAAAAAGAGGCCAAAAGTCTATAAATAGAAGCTGGCAGCTCATTATTACCATTGCTGATTTGGAAATTGACTCTGGAGCCAAAAGACCCCCTTTGCCAAAGATCGTGATTCCGGGAGCTACAGTGGACGAAACAAACTTATGCTTGGACCAAGTAAGTACAAAATCCCTTATCTAGCTAATCAATACTTCATTTTCGTCATTTAAGTTATTTTTTGGGTGGGCGTCGACCTTAAAAAGGTTGGCCCTAGGTACACGCGGGTTGTCCAGAGACAACCCGCGTGTAAAGCCTGCACGTGTGTACACACGACTGTCACCTCTATAGACCGCGTGTACCCCCCCTATTGATGGAAAAGCAAAATGAAAAGAAGTATTGGTGCTCCTTTACCTTGTTGTGTTGGCAGGATGTATGTCCAGTGGAGGGAAAGGGAGCACGAGGCAATCAGTGAGTTGGTTGCTGCAGATCCGAATGCTGTGGTCGTGTTAATGCAATGCGGTTTGCTCAAATTCTTTTTATGTCCGTTTATGTGCGCGCAACCAAGGCTACTGAACGCCTTGATTGATTACTGGCATCCTGATGCAGAGGCCTTTATGCTAGAGGGGAAATCATTGGTGCCCACCACCGAGGACATTTACTTTCTGACTGGCCTCTCAAGGAGAGGGGAACCAGTCAACTTCCAGACTTTTCCTATGGGGCCGAGCAAGATCTTGGAGTTGATAGCTGAGTACTGTGAGGCTGGGACTGAACGCACTGGTTCCCAGGTACCCATTAGCAAGATTACTAACTTAGCACTACAGACTATCTTGTTACTTATTGGGTGGATTACTGGCTCAGCAGCCGTGCATCAGGCTTCGTGCGCACAGATGAACTGTGCTATCCAGTGCATGAATGCACAAATTTTTGATTGGAGTACCACACTGCTAGAGTGTATGAAGAGGCAATTGACAGATTGACGACAGCGGACACAGAGGAACTTCGGGTTCAGGCCTATCTTTTGTTCGTTCTTTTTCGAGAGAGTTCCGTGCTTCAATCCTCGGGTTGTAGTACAAGGAAATCTGGCCTCTTTCCCTGCAGTGTGTAGATGGACAGTGTTACTGCTGTGACAGGGTGGTGGAAGGACCATTGAGGCCTTTCACGACGACTTTTTTGCTTGGTTGTCACAACAGATTCCTGCTATCGAGGACTACCCATATGCGGGGATAGACTTCTCTAGATATCCAGAGATACTCGTGCCTCCTGGCGAGGAGCGAGGGGAGATGGGTAAGTCTCCACCTTTGTAGGTTTTTTTTTTTGTTTGCATATGTAATTTTTATGTCTTTTTGTTTTATATATCATTTTTTTTTATGCCAGAGTATTTGATGGATACATTTGTTGTATGCAGATGTGGGACCCGTGCGACCTGCTGACTATGCACGGAACAAACGTCGTCCACGGGCAGAGGCCGCGACTGCCGCTGTTGGGGGAGCATCAGTAGCAGGGAACCTTCCAGCCGGAGAGGCTGAGAGGGTCCTTAGACGAGTTGAGTGGAACTTCACTGTGCTCACTCGTACAGTCTCGATGGCAGAGACAGAGGACCTGCCACCATCCATGCAGTCTCATGTTGTGGGGGCACCTCAGACATGGGTCCGATTATTTAGGCGTTTATCCCATGCTGTAGATGATTATAACAGGGCCCATAGGCCCTGAACAGATTTAGACTCTTTATGTGCCACAAACACCTATTTGTATATATTTTTTGAGGGCATAAGCCCAGTGGCTCGTTATTGTTCCCATTTTTGAGGCGCTTGCATCCATCTATGTACTCTGAGGATTTTATGATGTTTATATATGGTTTTTTATCTTTTTTATGTCTTATGGATTCTGTGTGCAAAAATGTATTTACATGTTTATGTCCATGTTCTTTTTTTTTATATGTGGGCCAGATGCCAATCTAAAATTTGATTAGCTAGAGTATCTATAATTTGGTTTAATCTCCTAGGAACATGAAAATATGTAATATAATCAAAGTTGCATTCTAAGAGACGTACCCTAAGGAATCATCGGTGTAACATTGGATCATGAACCCAGTATATTCTGTTTAGCTGCAACACAACCAATTGAGCGTCGAGATAGACCTGGAGATGAGAGATACCCAATGACAAGGCGTCACGAAGCAAATCAATAACTGCACTATACTTGGCGATATTATTTGTGGTGTCACCTAATCATATACCTATGGAAGATAACAACTGACCCTGTGGTGTAAAGATTACCCAGGCTGCGGAGGCAAGCCTCTGCGTGTGTTGACTAGCACCGTCCGCATATCCAACGAACACCTCAGACCTCAGACTCACTTGACATCTACCATATTGACGGAAGATAACATCAATGACATGTCCATAACACTTTTTAAAAGAAATGTAAAAAAGTAATAGTACAAAGACTATACATATGTTACAAAAAGTTACCCACAATGACCTATCTATGAGTAATACTTCTTGAGGTAGAGCCCATTTCTAGGCTCTGCCAATGCATTCCCTTCAAAATCAACCAAACGATAAGCGCCCTTTTTAATACCTCCTTTATAATGAAGGGTCTGAACCACATGGGTTTAAACTTTCCTGCCCCTAGGGGGTCCTTGTCCTGGTCATAGACCAGGACAAGGTCGCCCTCAGAAAAAATCCGAGGACGAACGAACCTATCATATTGACACTTGACCTTATGTTTATGAGCCTCGTTGGCCAGGGCCACATCGCGACACTGCTCATCAAGCTGCTCAAGGTGTACTAACCGTTCTTCAAGCGGAGAAGTGTCTGGCAATAACTGTACTGTCAATTTCAGAGATGGGATTTGACATTCGATGGGAAAGACTGCCTCTAGCCCGTAAATGAGTTGAAAAGGTGAGAAACCGGTTGCAGTCTTAACAGATGTTTGGTAAGCCCATAATACCGAGTATAACATCAAATGCCAGTTTGACTTGGCTAAGTTGATAGTTCATTGTAGAATCGTCTTAAGAGTTTTGTTTACAACGTCCACCTGCCCATTGGCTTGGGGGTAGTAAGGTGATGAATGTTCCTGCCGTAACCCAAGATTTGATGTTAATTCGATCATCATTTGGTTCTAAAAGTGACTTCCATGATCAGTGACAATCTCTCTCGGGACGCTGAACCGTGCTATAATCTGGTTGAATAAAAAGAGAGCTGCAGTCTCTCCATCATCTTTAAATGTTGGCATAGCTTCGACCCACTTAGTGAAGTAGTCAACAACTACGATGATATAGTGGTGCCCCCTTGCTGACGGGGGGTTGCATGTAGTGTAATCAATCCCCCACTTAGTGAAGGGACCAACTGTGATGACAGGAAACATGGGAGCCGGATGTGCCCTCATCTTTCGAGAGAAGACTTGGCACATATGGCACTTCTTGACCGATTCGATACAATCTTTGATAAGTGTCGGCCAAAAGTAACCTACTCGTAGAATATTTTGGGTTGTTTCCAACCCAGATAAATGACCACCACAAGCTCCAGTATGACAATCGTTGAGCACTATGACAGCCTCCTCATGAGTGAGACATCGACACAAGATGTAGTCTACACCTCTCCGATACAACGTATCATCGAGTATGAAATAATTCTTAGCCTGATGGCGTATCCGCCGACGCTTGTCACGAGAAGCAGAGGTGGGGCACTTCAAAGTCTGGAGATAGATAAGTATATCTCCATACCAGGGGTCTGAAGATTCAATCAAAAACATATCCCCCCGGATAGGCGATTCTTTAGGCACAACATCACTTGACTCAACCGGAAGTTCCGAAATAAGTTCTACGAAGACCAATGACTTCTTGGACTTTGCTGAAATGAAGTCTAAGTCAAATTCTTGGAGGATGACCATCCACCTACTAATTTTTCCACCTATAACTCGTCATGTCAACATGTACTGGAATGGATTCACGACAGCGATGACGGTGGTCTTGTGAAACAGAACATAGTGACGGAATCGTTGAACAACATGAACTGCTGCCAACGCAAGTTTTTCGAGATGGGAATAATTAAGTTCTAGTCCTATGAGGCCTTGACTCAGGTAATATATCATGTATTCTAAAAACAAATCGTCTTCTTGAACTAAAACCTTGCCTATAGTTGACTCTGTGACAGCCAGATATAAGAAGAAATCTTTGTTATAATTAGGTGGTCGTAGCAGAGGTGTGGTTGTGAGGGCGTGTTTTAATGCATCGAAAGAGCATTGAGCAGCTTCATCCCAGAAAAAGGGAACATCTTTCTTCAGTAAACGCATAAATCCCTTGTTGATTTCGGCATAGTTGGCGATGAAGCGTCATAAGAAGTTCTCCTTGCCTTAAAGACTTTGAAGTTGTAAGATTGTGCGTGGGGGGGGCAACTAGATTATTGCCTCCACCTTAAGAGGATCAACCATGATCCCTATTGTTGATACGATGAAACCTAACAAACGTCCTAACGTTACGCAAAAGCTCCACTTGTTGGGATTCAAGCGAATCCTAAAGTAGTGGCAGCGTTCAAAGATTAGTCTGAGGTGCATAGGATGATCCTTTCGCTTGCGAGAGCGTGATGCTAAATCATCTAGATAGGCCTTGACTATATGTTTGAGATCATGAAATGCAAAAGACATGGCCCGCTGGAATGTGGCTCCAACATTTTTAAGGCCAAAAGGCATCTTACGATAGGCGAATGTACCCCACGGACAAATGAATGTCATTTTGTGTTGGTCTTCAGGTTTGATTTGGATTTGATTATATCCCAAAAAACCATCCATGAACGAAAAGGCTTCACAACCGGCACATTCATCAATGATCTGGTCAATGAATGGGGTTGTAAAATTATCTTTTGGACATGCCTTTTTCAAATCACGGAAATCGGTACATATACGAATCGTGCCTTGTTTTTTATTGACCAGCACAGGGTTTGACACCAATTGAGTCAAATGAATAGGATAAATGAAACCTGCCTTGAGCAATTTCTCAACCTCAATCTTGATGGATGCTTCTTTCTTAGGATTGACTGGAAGAATTTTTTCTCAAACAGGCCTGGCATCGGGATACGTTGTGATTTCATGTTCAACTATTTTCGGATCGATACTTGGCATTTCCTCATAAGACCAGGCAAAAACGTCGTAGAATTCTTTGAAAAGATCCATGTAAATCTGAATCTCTTCAGGGGAGCAATCCGCTCCGACGAAGACATTCTCCACGACGCCAGGGTTTCGGGAGATGTTGATAGGTATAGTTTCAGCGATAGTTGCCATATTCCCCTCAGCATAAATTTCCTATGTAGCTAAGAGATTAATAGGATATGGCTGATCTCCCGTCATGGTAATAGTGAATTCTCCTGCCTCGATTCGGCTTAACTCTGGGAGGAAATATGATCTGTGATGAAGATCTTCCCAAGGTTTGTCCAGAATGGTCATTGCTTCGATTACTGCTTCGTCAGAAGGCAAGACTAAGTCTAACGAATCGATGGTAGCAAGAGAACCCTGAGCCCAAATAGGCTCTAGAAGTGGATCCAACTCTTGTGCAGGAGTTGGATCAGGGTTAGCTGAAGCTTGCTGGACTAAAGAGTACGCTACTTCAGTGGCCGACAAGGGCATGGACATGCCGGAGTGTCCTATCTCATCCATCATGGCTGATGGGGAAGGAAGAATCCAAGGATCCTCAAAGTAAGTCGTGCGGAACGACGAAACTTGAAAAATCTCAACCTTATGGTGATTCGATATAAACTTGACATCGTCATGAGGAGGTGGGTAATCGAAGGTACCCATCAAAGATGGGCACAAACCAAGTCCTACGTTAACGACACCTAGCTGAGGATTATCAATCATGGGAACCGTGGATGCCCCCAAAGCTGGGTCAGGTCTAGAGAAGGACAATTGATCAATGGTCACTATCCGACCCTCGTGTGGAAACAACAAGACTCGGAAAACTGTAGCAACCACAGCTTGCATAGCATAAGTCCAACTCCATCCTAACAAGAGATTATAGTCGAGGGGAGCATCGACTACCTCTACTTCGACACACACAGTCTTCCCTCCTAACTGCACAGGGAAAGAAGGAACGATGCCATGCGGTTGGAAAGAAAGACCGTCGAAAGCAGTGAGGAGAGTAGGTGATGGAGACAAAGCAGGCTATCCAATGGCCTTCCAACATGATAATGACATAACGCATGTCAAGGCGCCCTCGTCGACCAATGTGCGGAAGATATTCCGTGTAAAAGTTTTCGTGGGATGAGCCACTACTATCTGAAACGCGACGTGGTAAGGCAGATGAGGTTTTAAGTCAGTTGTATCTAACATGATGGTACCCGGGTTACAAGTCTCAGTAGAGCCTAAAGTAGTTAACAAGGATTTCCTCTGAGCAGGGAATCTTTGGAGGACCTCCAAAGTAGACATCGCACAAGGGGTTTGTGATAAATCCTCCACCACAGAGTAATTCTAGGCGGCCCTTGCGTTTGGGTTGTGAGAAGATTTCTTAAATGCACCCTTTGGAATGCGTGTCATTGTTTCTCCCAACGTCTTCTCGATCTGTAATGGAAGAGATGGGAGCTCAACTTCTTTACCCTTCTCAGAAGCGCTTGGTTTACTATAGTCGTGCGCTCTAGTCGTTATGAAAGCATCACCCCGAACCATATATACATTTGCGGATGAGGGATTATTTGGAGGAGGGCAGGTTTCTTGGCTGCCCCCTTCGACACTTGTAGAGGCTTGAGTTAAATTTTGCCCATGTTGAAAGGGATTTGTCAACACTGCTTGTTGTTTCTGTGTGACAAACTTTTGGGCCTTTGCAAGTCGAGAACAAATATGGGTTGGGTGGTCTTCCGCACACAAGTTGCATGGATACCTCGCCTTTCATTTTTCTGTGGTGTCCCCGCCAACATTATCAGTGGGTTTTTTATCCCCCTTACCCTTCTTTCGTTGTTTTTTCTTCCCTTCAGGCTGTTGGGTGGCCTTTGGGTTAGTCGACTACATGGAGTGTTGTAACATCCCGCTCTGGCGCACTGAGACCACTTATTATTTGAGGACACTTGCTCGCAAGTGATCTGGACCCTTTTTGATGTTAGACCTTTTGTATATGATTATGATGTGATTGAC
>ML808911.1:6877-37720 GCA_009831015.1 Picea engelmannii | reverse complement strand
AATATATTTTACCACATAAGCTTCAAAGCTTCACCATAACCAAGTAACATAATCAAACGACATAATAGAACTAGGGCAAGAGATCAAGTCACATATAAGCATGGAAAAATTAGCATGTTCACAGACGACATAAAATCTACATACATGTATAAGGTTATAAAATATTAAAGGAGACAAGAAAAAAGAAATTTAACTAACCTTCAAAGTCTAAAATCCTCTTGCACGCCTTGAACAATAATCACAAAACTAAGCTATGTAGATCAAAGATCAGTTTGATCTCTTAATCAACAAGCAAACCTTCACATAAAAATGAATATTAACAGAGGTATAACACATAAAAGATGTCGCAACTATAACAAATTAGTCGAAATTCAGTTCGAATTAACTAATTTATAGATTCGTCATCGTCAGAATTCCAACGACTATAACCCTAAATTAAGGTTGACCATTTCAAAGTCAGTGACCATTATGTTGACCTACAAATGACTATATTAAAGTGTCGGAATTGGGAGTCGTACTTATGACGACCTTAGAAAATGTTGGAAATCCGACATTATCGGGACTAATTTAAAAAAAAAACAGTAAAATTTTGTTTTTTAAAAAAAATTTCGACAAAAAAATTGATTTTATCACAATCGTCGTAATAGTTTGTCGATGTTTTAGCCTATATGTAATAGTGTGGAAAAATGTGAGGGTACATTTCGTAGACCGCAGAAGAAGTAACAAGAATAGAGAATGGGTAGTGAACCCGCGACAAACTTCTAAAACTTTTCAAGTATGGATGAAGTGTTTTAACGGTTGAGATTAAATCTAGAGGGATAATCAGATGGTAGTTGAGGGTTGAAGCTATGTTGTTTGAAGCTAATAGATACTTCTTTCCTTGTCATTCCATCAACAAATTTATGTTCAAGATTCAGAATTGAGCATGGGAACAATCATGGGAAATGTCATGGACATAGGAGTTAGTGGATTCGGTCATAAATGTAAAATGGAAATATTAAGAATTTTCATAGGAAATCAAAAAATAAATTATTTCTAGTGAAATTCTAAAGAACATAATGTTGCATAAAATGATGGATTTGTTAAATTCTCGCAGTCTTACAAATCTTGTTGCATGTACATTTTGCATAACGAAGATCACCAATAGAACCAAGTAGAATTCAACAAAAATATCGGATATCAAAGTCATGGACAATGCCCAAGCAACTTACAATTATGAAGATGAAGGCAAAATATTGGGTATGGGCGTGGGTTTTGTAGTAATAGAATCCAATGGGCATGGAGAAGGAAGAGAGGAGAGCATGACTTTGATAGAGACTATAAAGAGCCTACAAAGAGATGTGAAAAGTTATAAGACTGATAATGAGAGACTTATGAAGGCTAAAGAAGAACAATATGGATTCAACACCAAGATATTATAGAGCTTAGATATAATAAAGAAGAAAATGGATAAGGACACCGAGTCAAGCAATTTCATGAGTCATTTATCTCATGCCAAAAGGAAATAATATATAAGTGTGAGTAGACATCATCATCACTCACTAGGCACTCAACTAGAAGGGCGTACAACAATATGAGTATATCACCTGTCAGGGAGAATAAGAGGAGGTCTAGGGTGGATGAACTACAAGGACAAACGGATAAGATTAAATCTCTTATCTTGGATGGTGAGCACAAGAAAGATGAGGATGAAGAGACTTGGCTATTGGGAATGAGGAAACACTTTTAGTTGCACAATTATTACTCACTAGTAGAAGGAAGATTTGTCATCTACCAGTTGAAGGGAAAAAACATCAATCTGGTGGGACTAGCTTGTGCAAATACAACACATTTATGAGAAGAATATCACTTGGAAGTAGTTCAAGAAGTACTTTCAGAACAAATGCTTGACAAAGCATTATTATGATAGAAATATGAAGGAGTTCTTTGAACTCAATCTTGGGAGTATGACTATGGATGAATATGAAAGAAGATTCTTGGAATTGTTGAAGTATGTTGAATTCATCGAAGATGAACAAGTCAAGATTCAAAGGTTTCTGAGTGGGATACCATCAATGTTCAGTGACAAGATACAATATAATGATCCCAAGACATTGGATGAAGCAATAAGGAGAGCCAAGTACCTCTATGATTAGCATAGAGGAAGACCAAAATTACACAAGGATTGGGAAGATAAGATGGAGCAAAGGAAGAAAGGAAACAAACCACTCTACTTCAAAAATAATTCCCAAGGGCAGCTAGCTCATAATGAGTCTTGAATGGCATATACATTGGGAAAAATACCAAGGAAACATCCCATGAAATGTTAGGGTTGTGAAGGAGATCATATGTACATAGATTTCCCTCATAGAGGTGAGAAAGTGAGGATTGTTCACAATGTACAACATCTTTAAACAATTGAGGACATGAGCAGAAGTATGCCAAGGATATATGCAACTCTGTCAATAAGAAAGTTGAATTTCAATATCACATGATTGAAGTATAAATTAAGATCAATGATCAAACTATTGGTATTTTGATTGATTCAGGAGCTAGTCATAGTCATATAGATCCTAAGATGGTGGAAAGATTATGTTTGAAAAGAAACAAGCTTGGAAAACCTTGGTTTTTTCAATTAGTGATAGGATCTAAAATAATAATTAATGATATGATCAAGGATTGTCCAATGGACATGAATGGATTGCGTACAAACACCAATTTGAACATCATACCTTTGAGATCATATGAATTCCTAATTGGTATGGATTGGTTGGAGAAGTATCATGATGTCCTAGATTTCTATAACAAAGCATTTACTTTCTTGGATAAAGAAGGAAACTTGAGGACAATTCAAGGCATTCCAAGAGCATTAACCCTTACAGAAGTTTCAACCTTGCAATTGAAGAAAAGATTAAGGAAAGGATGCCAAATATTTGTAGTGCATATGGAGGAGGAACCTAAGGATAAAGTCCCAAGCATTGAATACTATGCACTCTTTAAAGAATTTGAAGATGTATTTAGAGAGATACCATGGTTTCCATTGGAAATAGATATTGATTTCTCTATTAATTTGATGCCTGAACCTGCATTGGTGTCCAAGACTCCTTATAGGATGAGTACACCAGAATTGAAGGATTTACAAATGAAACTTGAAGACCTCTTAAAGAAGGGGTATATGTGCCCAAGTGTGTCTCCTTAGGGTGCCCCAGTATTATTTTCCAAAAATAAATATGGTACCTTGAGATTATGTATTGACTTCAGGCAGTTGAACAAGGTGACTGCAAAGAACAAGTATCATTTTCCAAGGATAGATGATCTATTTGATCAGCTGCAAGATGCAAATATATTCTCCAATATTGACCTCATATCATGCTATCATCAAGTAAGAATCAAAGAAGATGATATCAACAAGACTACTTTCATAACAACATATGGTCATTATAAGTTTACGGTGGTGCCTTTTGGGTTGTCAATTGCACTACTTGTCTTTATGTGTTTGATGAATGATGTTTTCAGAAATTACTTGGATACATTTGTCATTGTCTTTCTAGATGACATTATTATCTACTCAAAATCTGAAAAAGAGCATGAGAAATGCTTAAGTATAGTACTAAAAGTGTCGAGGAAACATCAGTTGAATGAAAAATTGAGCAAGTGCTCACTCTATCAAAGGAAGATACATTATTTGGGCCATATCATTTCAGAGGAAGGGATAGTTGTAGATCCTAAAAAGATAAGATCAATTGAGGGGTGGCCAGTACCAAAGAATATCTCAGAGGTGAGATCTATCATGGGACTTTTTGGATACTATAGAAAATTCATTGAGGTTTTTCAAAGATTGCTCACCCAATCACTTCCTTGCAAAAGAAGGGTGTAAGATTTGAATGGACTACTGAATGTGAAAGAAGTTTTTAGAACTTGAAATACTTATTGACAAATGCACCTATATTAAATATTGTTGATCCTAATAAATAATTAGTTGTGTGCACTAATGCATGCAAAGAAGGCCTTGGTGGAGTCCTTAGTCAAAATGGGCATGTGATATGCTATGATTCAAGAAAATTAAAGGAGCATGAGAGACATTACGCTACTCATGAATTAGAATTGGAAACTATAGTGCATTCCTTGAATATGTGGAGGCACTTTCTTAGGGGAAGAAGATTTGAAATGAGGACAAGACATAGTGGATTGAAGTATTTGTTTGGACAACCAACTCTGAATGCTAGGCAAACCAGATGGCTGGAATTTGTTAGTGAATACGACTTTGATATAAAGAACATCAAAGGAAAAGAGAACAAGGTGGATGATGCACTTACAAAAGGGTGCATGAGATGCAAGCTACATCCATTAGCATGTACAAATCATATTTGAAATACAAAATTTTAGAGGTTGCAAAATTAGAACAGCAGTGCATGGAAATAAAGGAAAATTTACAACAAGCTATTTTGCAGCAAAAAACTAAAGACTATGAGCTGAGAGATGATGGAACCCTCTTGTATAAAGAAAAAAATTACGTACCTACTTTTCAAGATCTAAGGAATATGATATTAAGAGAGATTCATAATGTGCCTTATGTTGGGCACCTGAGATACCAGAAAACAACTATATCTATCCAAAGCCAGTATTATTGTCCAGGTATGAAGAAAGAAGTGGATGATTACATAGCCAGATGTCTTAAATGTCAGAAGGTAAAGGTTGAGCATAAACATCCAACTGGTTTGCTACAATCATTTCCTATTCCTGAGTGGAAATAGGAAGTGGTGACAATTGACTTCATCACCAAGCTACCCAGAACAATGAAGCAACATGACTCCATCATGGTGGTGGTGGATAAGATCACCAAAGTTGCTCATTTTATTCTAGTAAATTTGACTCATAAGGCAGCTAATATTGCAAATATCTATATGAGATAAATTTCCAGGCTTCATGGTGTACCTAAGGCAATAGTTTCAGACAAAGATCCCAAATTTACATCAAAATTTTGGAAGGGGTTATTTAAAGGATTTGGGACCCATCTGAACTTTAGCACAACATATCGCCCATAATTTGATGGAAAAATAGAGAAAATCAATCAAGTGAGTTGAAGATATGCTAATAATGTATGTGATGGATAAACCATCGAAATGGGAAGACGATTTACACTTAATCGAGTTTTCCTATAATAATGGGTATCAAGCATCTTTGAAGATGAGCCCATTTGAGACATTATATGGCAGAAAGTGAAATACCCTAGTAAGTTGTGACAACCTAGCAGATAGAGCAGTGGTTGGGACAAAATTTCTCAGAGAAATGGAAGATCAGACGATGAATATTAAACATAATTTAAAGGCTACCCAAGATAGATAGAAAATCTATGCATATATGAACATAACTCACAGATAGTTCAAAGTGGGTGACCATGTATTTCTAAAAGTGAAGGATGAGAGAAGCTCTTTGAGATTGGGGAATTTTTCAAAGCTTGTAACAAGATATTGTGGACCCTTTGAAATCTTGGAGATGATTGGTAATGTTGCATACATTCTTTCATTACCTGCATCCATGTGCATTCATAATGTATTCCATGTGCCTTTGCTTAAAAAGTATGTGCTTGATGTTAATCATATAATTGATTGGAATGTGATTTGGGTGGGACAAGAAGGAGACTTCTGAGTACAGCTTGTGTGCATATTGCATCAGAAGGTCAAGTAGCTTCGGAATCAAGCCATCGAGCTAGTAAAGGTCTAGTGGACCTGTTATAGTCTTGAAGATGCAACATGGGAATATGAAGATGCCATGCGGGAAGAGTACCCATTCCCTTTTGGATCTTTTTGAAGAATTTTACGTGTACATGTGTACATAATGCGCCAAGGATAGTGAATAAGTAAAACAAAGGGAAATGTAATACCCCTAGGCTAAATCCCAAGATGTAATTGGACACGTAGGATGGTGAGATAGGATATTTTGGGCCTAAGCGCCATGGTATCATATGTTTTGTGGCCAGAGTTCCTATATGATTACAAGATATTTGTAATTTGTATCATTCATATGAATAAGAAAAACATCGATGCTATAGAACATTCAGACGAAAGAGTACGGGGGACTAAGAACTCCACTAGAGGAAAGGGGAATATGGGTCTAATACTAAGAGATAAGCCAAGGGGGATTAAGTCAAGGAAATATTATTTTAATATATAATCTAAGTTCCGAGAGTGGGGGAATGTATACAAGTTGAGATTATGAAGCTTCCAGAAGACAAGTGTCCAGTGGGGGACACACATATATATTAGGAAAATTAGTGTATTTTCATGGAATTTCGTCATTCTATTCTCGTATATGGTACGGGGAAAGCTCTAGGGAGAGACATTGATAACAGGTGTACTAAGATTTTTGGAATTGAAGATGGGGTTGATAGGCTCGTGTAAGCTAAAGAAGCAAGTTGTCGGGCCCATGAGTGATCTATGTCTGTTGTGAGAAAACCGTTGAAGACTATTTGTTGGTGCACTAGGAAATAGTTGCATGGCTATGAGACTTTCTGTATGTCCTGTTGTTGAATCCCCAGAAGGGAAGTGGGGCAGTCGAAGGAATGTTGAGTAGAGAAAGGGCACACTTCCTAGAGTGGGACATGCATGTGGGAAATGAGATTCTGTAGGCTAGTTGCAGTAGTTGACACCTTGACTTGAGATTAATTGTTGAGTATAGACTATAGTATGGTCTAGGAAGCCTTCCCTAGTGGAGTTCTAGTATCAACTCGGGGGTGACCTACTACTGAAAGTTTATGAGCAGCAGAGTCTATGGTTGGGAGGAACGTTTTAGGTCTACACACAGTTGGTGATTTACATAAAAGATAAGTGTTCTTATGTGAAATTACATGTTGTTTACTATGTATAATGTATTTAATTTGTTGTTTTATTTGTTTATATATTCAATCATGGTTTATATATGTTGTAGAACTTCATGTGTGTTCATATGCAGGGCATTTTAAGTTAATGAGATGATATCTGAGATGTTTCAGACTTGTTGATGGTAGAAATTATCATCCTAATATATCAAAAATGTAAAGGTAGTAATTGTAAGAAAATATATAAATCTAATGTGAATGAAAATAAAAGAACTGGTGTCACATGGCTAACCTGCGTGGCTGGGGACGTGACATTGTTGTATCGGTAATGGGGATCGTTATAAGAAAAATGAAATTGATAAATTTGTTCAGGAATTGCTAGAGGCAGGTGTTTTCTTTCCTAGTACCAAACCTTATTCTTCTCTTGTAGTCTTCTTGTTAATTTTTAGTGAGCTATGGCTCATGTAATCCTTTTAAATTTTTCTGTCAACAATTACTTCAACCATAACTACTGCAACAACCAATATCACAAAAAGAAGATCCATGCACAAGAACATAAGATGTATCCTGGGAAACCATTCTCAACAAGGGAAGAAAACCCAGTCAAATCCTTTGTTATATTCTTCAAGAGAAAGACCTCCCACACCATCACCAAAAACTAGCACACAAGAGGGCGCTGCAATTCTCATAATTTCAGACCACAAATTCTAAAATCATGAGATGACATAATGATAAGTGTGTTTCCTCAATGGGGATTAACCTTTATTTATATAAGACTTGTCGCATCAAGTGATGTGTCTATTGGCACAATAGGGCCGACCTCAATCAATCAAAACAAAATTAATAATTTCCATATTAATTATCTTTTATTATTATTATTATTATTATTAATTATATTTTACATTTATTATTAATCACATTAAGGTGGGGCCGACCTGTACCCTTTACATAACAATTAAGGTTACAGGCAGGTATGAATCTTGAACAACATATAGCAAAGGATCTGATACACCCACTAGTGCTCATCCACTAGGGGCACATCCATATGGATGTCATATCTCCGACTCACTGCATTACACAGATGAACCAGATCTTCACACGTTCACCTGTGCTCGTCCACAAGAACGTCCACTCTACATATTTGCTTTCCCACTACCACCGATAGGAGAATCATTTGGAGTCTTCTCGTCAACTCTGTTGCTCAGAGGAGGCTATCACATCGTCTTCATTTATGTTCTCATGACGATGTGCCCAACACTTTTGGGATTTCACACATTCACCTTATGCTCAGCCACAGGCACGTCCTAACTCAACATATCACTTTTCCACTGGATAATAATCTGGAGTTCTTCTCACTCACGTCATGGAGGAGGTCATCTCTATGTTCCTAGCTCTATCCCAGGAAAGAACCACAAACTCTTCTTAGGGGATTTCTCTTAGGTTTGTAAGTTGAGAGAAAGGCTTCACATAGATGCAATGATCCACACCTCAGAGGTTTGTAAGATGGAGAATGTCTCACATAGCTGCATTCATCAACACTCCCTCTCAGCTACGGAGGCATTATTTATCATGCCAAGTCTCACATGGATGTATTTTGAATTTTGTCTTGGTTGGAGTTATCAACACTCCCTCTCAACTAGCGAGCCATTCTTCATGAGGTTAATTTGGTGAAGATATCTGCAATCTTCTCATGTGAAGGAAGGTACTGCATATGTACGATTTTCATCTGCATCATATATTTGAAAAAAGGATATTTCATCTCATCGTATTTCGATCCATCAGGAAACATTGGGTTCTCAAGGAGCTTTTCTCACAACTTTTGGTTATCATCTCGGGATCCATCTCATGGTCAAGTAAATATGTCAGAAGCTTGTGAAGTCACATTGCTTTGCACACTCGATGCTTATATACTTCGCCTCTATAGTACTCAAGGCCATAGAGTTTTGTTTCCTACTTCATTAGGAAACCATGACAAACTTTACGGTAGAATATCAACCAGATGTGTTCTTCTAGTCCACTGTACTTTCTGCTCAATCTGAATCGACATATACTGCAAATTCAAGTTCACACTGGAGGCATATCTCAGGCCATATCCAATTGTGCCTCATATATATCTCAATGCATTCTTTGTTGTTATTTAGTGAGTCTATCTCAGTTGACTCATGAAATGACTAATCACATTTACTACATGGCATGAATCAAGTATGGTGTTAACCAGATACATCAATGATCCAATCAGTTGTGGATCATTCTTCGTCTGAATTATCATCAATATTTTTCTTTAAATCCATCACAGTGGATTTTGCTTCTTGTCATACTGAACTTACTTAATATTCTTCACTGTATATTTTCCTTTCTCAGGAAAAATCTTATCAATCCTCTGTCATACTTCTTGTCTAAGAATTAGTCCATCATGCTCATATCCTTCATATCAAAATCAAAAGTCAAAGATTATTTGTATCCAATCAACAAGACTTTTTGAATAAGTTATCAAAATCAGGATCTTGTCACCAACATGGATCAAGTGCCTCATCATAGGCAACTCCCTCGATTTGTGAAAAACCTCTAGCTATAGATATTTCTTTGTATTTCTCGACACTTCTAGTAGCTGCATGTTTGATCTTATAGATCCACTATGGAAGTCATCACAAAATTTCCTTCTGATCTATGAACATATTAACTGGAGCAACTGGATCAACTGGAATAATGTTTGTCTCCCTTTGAATTGTTGAATGGGGAGAAGGCATTGTCTCATTGTCAATCTCCATTTGAGATTCTCTGGATCTTTGAAAGGTTATCTCTTCTGAAGTTATGCTTTTCAAAATCTGGTGAAAAACTATTGTTCTGAACATATGTTGTTTCATGCATGCTTCTGCCCATATAATCATATAAGGATTCTAATCATGCATCATTGCATGGGTTTCCTCAATGATGGTTCTATTCTTCCTTTTTTCTTAGATAGTTTTGACTCCCTCTGAGTCAAGTGGCTCCCTCTGAAGAATAAATGTCTTCCTTTGTTGTTAACCTGTCTGGAACAAGAAAACAAGAGGAACCAAAACAAGAATATCTTCTAAAGGAGAATAATGAGTACATCTCTAGAATAAAAAAAAATTAAGGATTGTTGTCTCAGTTACAACACTTACTTGTAATGTAGCAAACTCTAGAAACATAGGTTAGAGGAATGATGATTACAACAATCAAACCTAGGCTCTTCACTTCTAGTGTGTTGTTCCTCTAAATGCACTGAGATCCCTCTAGATCCATGAATTCAAAAAAAACAAGGGTTCCTTCCTCCTACAATTTCTCTCATGACAATGATACAAATAATATATACATACAAGTTCATACCTGAGAGTGTACATCAATGGAGGTTCTCCTTATTTGCCTTGTAGCTATTTATAATCTGGTCTAGTAGCAACTTTCTGCATGCTTGGGACAGACCTCAAACTTGATCCTTTTATACCTTAGAGACTCCTTCAGATTCTAAATGTGTAAATGTTCAGTTTCTCCAGAATTGTAAGTGTATCTTCTATATATATTTCTTCTGTGAATGTACTCACACTTCATTTTACATGGAAATTGCCAACAATAACTGAGTGTTGCCTTCAACAAGTTGATCCAAGGTAGTGACACAAACTGAAGGAGATATCTCATCCTCAAGTATGAAATTACCATCCACCAAGTAGGTCTAAGCATCCCAAATACTAACAATCATACCATCAAATGCAGTTGCAATTTTATTTCCACCATTGGCTAAAGAATTCATTTTTACTGGACTTTTACCAACTCTAATCAGGCCCATGTAGTGACATGAGACCTCTGCTATTCTATAGCTTGCATCATTATTGTGTCATGAAACCTTCTCATTATTGACATAAGGAAAATATAATTTTGTAGGTATTACAACAGTCCTTAAAATTAATGAATTTTGGCAAGCGGTCATGCTTTTTAGGAAGACTATCGTGGGGGTTATTCTAGTTGTAGTAGCCTTGAAATTCATAAAAAATTCAAACTCTGGCTCAGTTGTATGTTGCCACAGGTCTGTGGTTTTATTACTTAGCGGTTGTCCTGAAAGGGTTGATGGTTACGGTTGTTCTCTTCTCATCTAGCAAGCTAGTCCACCAAGGGATAAGTGGTTGCCCCCTATGCTATTCCAGAATTTTGGTCCACCCAGAATGAGTGGCTATCTTTGTAGCAAACTTCTGGGAATTGACATATTTTGTGTATCCCATGTCTTTTTATAACAATCTTGTCTCCACAGAAAATTTTAGGAGGGATCTGGTTCTTTCTATTACCATTGAAAATACACCATAGAAAATTTAGAAGGGGTCTGACCCTTTTTCTTCACCACAAAAGTTTTACCACAAAATTTTCAGAACAGGGGTCTGGTCCTTTCCTTTTAGGCTGCGGCAACCTTAGAGACCTATGGCCAGTTTAAGGAAGGTTACCATAGGGTTGAGGAGGGGTCAACCTTTATTTTCTTCATGCTTTAGGGGTCCAACCCTTCTCCATACACCATGGTTTCTATTAAGGGTTTTTTGCAGCAGTTTTGAAAGGCCTATGGCCACCTCATTTTGACAGTCATCCCTTCTTCCCATACACTCCAGAAAATTAAAAAATGTAGTCTCCTCATCATTTGCCGCAGTCTCTTCATCTTATGTCATAGGAAGTTAAGAGGGGTCTGACCCTCTTCTCTTCACATTAATAGTAAGGTTTTGGCGGATTCTACCCTCAATTTCTAATGTGCAATGGTCTTCTTCAAGCCTACTCTGATACCATGATAATTTTTAGTGAGCTATGGCTCATGTAATCCTTTTAAATTTTTCTGTCAACAATTACTTCAACCATAACTACTGCAACAACCAAGATCACAAGAAGAAGATCCATGCACAAGAACAAAAGATGTGTCCTGGGAAACCCTTCTCAACAAGGGAAGAAAACCCAGCCAAATCCTTTGCTATATTCTTCAAGAGAAAGACCTCCCACACCATCACCAAAAACTAGCACACAAGAGGGTGCTACAATTTTCATAATTTCAGACCACAACTTCTGAAATCATGAGATGAAATAATGATAAGTGTGTTTCCTCAATGGGGATTCACCTTTATTTATATGAGACTTTTCAAATCAAGTGATGTGTCTATTGGCACAATAGGACCGACCTCAATCAATCATAACATAATTAATAATTTCCATATTAATTATCTTTTATTATTATTATTATTATTATTATTATTATTATTATTATTAATAATATTAATTATATTTTACATTTATTATTAATCACATTAAGGTGGGGCTGACCTGTACCCTTTACATAACAATTAGGGTTACAGGTAGGTTTGACTCTTGAACAACATATAACAAAGGATCTGATACACCCACTAGTGCTCATCCACTAGGGGCACATCCATAGGGACGTCATATCTCTAGCTCACTGCATTACACATATGAACCAGATCTTCACACATTCACCTATGCTCGTCCACAGGCACGTCCACTCTATAGATATACTTTCCCACTAACATCGACAGGAGAATCATCTTGAGTCTTCTCGTCAACTGTGCTGCTCAGAGGAGGCTATCACATCATCTTCATTTCTGTTCTCATGACAATGTGCCCAACACTTTTGGGATTTTACACGTTCACCTTGTGCTCAGCCACAAGCATGTCCTAACTCAATAGATCACTTTTCCACTGGATAATCATCTGAATTTCTTCTCACTCATGTCATGGAAGAGGTCATCTCTACGTTCCTAGCTCTGTCCTAGGCAGGAACCATGAACCCTTCTTAGGGGATTTCTCTCAGGTTTGTAAGTTAAGAGAAAGGATTCACATAGCTGTAATGATCCACACCTCATAGGTTTGTAATCTGGAGAATGTCTCACATAGCTACATTCATCAACACTTATTACTCAAGAAAGAAGGAACCTGGCGCATGTGTCCTGATTTTTGTGCCCTCAACAAAATCACAGTAAAAAACAAATTCCCCATTCATGTCATTGATGACCTTTTGGATGAATTGAGTGGGGCTAAGTACTTTACCAAACTTGATCTATGTTCTAGCTACCACCGGATACATATGAGAGAGGAATATATTCCCAAAACTTCATTTTGCACTCATGAGGGACACTATGAGTTCTTGGTCATGCCCTTTGGCCTGTGTAACACACCTTCCACTTTTCAAAGTCTCATGAATCATGTCTTCCGACCTTTCCTCCATAATTTTGTCTTAGTTTTCTTTGATGATATTCTCATCTATAATAAAACTTGGAAATCCCATATTGTCCATGTGGATCAAGTTCTACATTTACTGTCTAAGCACAATTTTTTTCTCAAACAGCCTAAATGTGCTTTTGGAGCCTCTAAAGTGGAGTACTTGGGTCATATTGTCGGCAAGTGTAACATCCCTCAGTCAGTGACCCCAACCAGGTAATGCTACCGAAGCAACCTTTTCTTTTCCTTTACTTCTCTGATACCATTTATATGACATTCCCGACCTTAAACAAAAGGCTAGGCCATGCCATCGAGTAACTTTGTGGAAATAATCACATATAAAACTTAACCAAAAGATAGAGATAGTATATGGTATTCACACATATAAATATATATCTATCTAATGCAATTAAACAAACATCAATAATATACTCATACACATGTTCATGCGGAAGAAACATTAACACCTACATGCAACATATATATATACATGCATTACTCATTAATTATAATGCAAATACAAATACACAACATGCAATGAACAAAGAATTGGTACTTATCTTTTAATAGGTGACCACCAACTGCGTGCAAACCTTCCACAAACCTCCCAGCCTTAGACCACACTGCTCATCATGCTCAACAGTGGGTCACCCCCGAGCTGGGACTAAACTCCACTGGGCAAGGGAATTCTAGGCTTGGAAAGGACAACAAGGAAGTTGCATAGAACAACAGGAAGGATATTTTATCCCAAGACCCACTTACACCCACAACCCACATACCTCATTCCCCACACGCTTGCTCCACCCCAGGAGGGTACACCTTCACTAATACAGGTCCATCAACTACTACACCTCCCTTACCTTGGGCTTCAGCAACAGGCTGGACTGGAAGTCTCAGAGTACTGTAGCTTCTACAGGACTCCCTCCAGGAGAACTCACTCCCCAACAAACTCTCTCACCTGGGAGGGTTGCTCACATGCTTGACAAACTTCTTCTTCAATTTAGATCTTATGTCAAACGGACATAGGCGATGTCAACAACAGAATTCAGGTAACACACAAGTGAAGTCAACCACAAAAAATAGATATGGACATAAAATATGACAAAAAACCAAGCTTAGCCAAAACTGTGTTGGTAGAAACCGCTAACCGCTACGACACAACACGACTCAGGAAAAATACAAGTTCGTCGGGCTTCACAGAAAATACGCAGGACAACTCCAGTGTCTGTAGGTTACACTGGTGCGTGCATCAGTGGGGAGTATGGCTCTCTTTCGGGGTGGCTAAACTCACGAGAGTGTTGATGCAATGGTGAAGTATCGAGACAGTTGTGAGAATCGTGAGACTAGTGAGTGAGTGGCCCCCCAAAAAGATGTCTTTCCCACTAAAAACTGCATGCACCTAGGTTGAAACATGTCTCCCTGAAGTTGCATGAGCTCCACTTAACAATCATCCCCCTTTCCCCCAGGAACTTAGGACAACGTGGTTATATCAAACCTTAGATTCTAGGAAATAATAATATAATATTATTCCTTTATAGGTAATCCCTTTAGATTATCCCCTATTCCTAGACACTTAGCCCCTTCCCCACCTAGTGGAGCTTAGTTCCCCTTAACGCTTTCTTCGTGGAGGGTGTACACGCATCAGTGTAATTTTATTAATGATATGCATGTATTTACATATACAAAATTAGGCTCATTAGCCTTAGCATTTGGCTCACCATCCTAATAAACACATAAGTCTCTCAACTTATAACCACTCGACTCGCTAGCCTATAAGAATAATTACAATTTAGCAGGGACTCGGCCTTGGGGTGTTACAATCCCCTCCCCTTCTTTTTGCATTGTCCTCAGTGCAACTATTTACACAACAACAACAAGATTTCCAAAATCTTCAAAAAGATGTGGGTACTTTGCCCGCATAGCATCTTCATGCTCCCATTTTGTGTCCTCAGGACCATACCAGGTCCACTGAACCTTTATAAGCTTTATGACTCAAATTCATAGTTTCTTTCTCTTCCAGTATAATATGCGCACATGTTGCACTTGCAAAGTGCCTTCTTGTTCCACCTGGATCACATTCCAATCAATCACATGATTAGCATCAGGTATATACTTCTTGAGCAATGAAACATAAAATACATTATGAACAGTTAAGGATGCAGGAAATGCAAGCATATAAGCTATTGGTCCAATCCTTTCTAGGTTTTCAAATGGTCCACAAAATTTGGCTACCAAATTAGAACAGCTTCCCAGCTTCAGGGAACTTCAGTTGGCTTTCACCTTCAGGAAAACATGGTCGCCCACTTTAAACTCTCTGTGGTTTCTGCCTTTGTCTTCATAACTTTTCTGTCTATCTTGGGCAGCCTTCAAAGTCTGTTAAATATTTAGCATTTGCTCTTCCATTTCCTTGAGCAACTATGGCCCAACCACTGCCCTATCAGCTAGATTTTCCCAACTTATTAGGGTGTTGCACTTTCTGCCATAAAGTGCTTCAAACAGGCTCATCTTCAATGATGCTTAATACCCATTGTTGTAGGCAAACTCTACCAAGTGTATATAATCTTCCCATTTATATGGTTTTTCCATCACATACATCCTTATAATGTCTTATATCACTTGGTTTACTCTTTATGTTTGTTCATTTGACTCAGGGTGATAGGCTGTGTTGAAGTTTAGGTTTGTTCCAAACCCCTCGAATAGTCCTCTCCATAACTTTGAGGTAAAATTTGGGTCTCTGTCAGACACAATTGTCTTGGGAATACCATGCAAACATGCTACCCCCCTCGTATATATATCAACAACATTAGTTGCCTTGTGAGTGGTCTTCAATGGAATAAAATGGGCAACTTTAGTAAGCTTTTCCACTACTACCATGATTGCATCATGTTGCTTGCTTGTTCTGGGAAATCTTGTGATGAAATCCATTGTCACCACTTCCCACTTCCACTCAGGGATGGTTAACGACTGTAGAAAACCAACTGGGTGTCTATTCTCAACCTTTACCTTTTGACATTCCAAGCATTTGGAAATAAATTCAGCAACTTCCTTCTTCATGTCTGGCCAATAATATTGGCTTTTGATTGCTGAAATTGTTTTTTGATATCCTAGGTGTCCTGCATAAGGTACATTGTGCATTTAATTTAAAATCGCACTCTTCAATTTAGAATAGTTGGGTACATAAAATTTATTTATGTACAAGAGAATTCCATCAATTCCCAATTCGAAATCTTTAGCCTTCTACTGCATTTTACCTTGCTGCAATTTTGTTACCAATTCTATGTATTGTGAATCAACTTTGCAGCCTCAGAGATTATGTCTTGAAGATCTATCTGATACATGTTGATGGTTGTAGCATGCATTTCATGCACTCTCCTGCTAAGTGCATCAACCACTTTGTTCTCCTTTCCTTTGATGTGCTTGATATCAAAGTCATATTCACAGAGGAATTCCAACCATCTGTTTTGCCTCGCATTTAATGTAGGTTGATCAAACAAATACTTCAGGCCACGATGGTTTGTCCTGAGATAAAAACTATTTCCCATGAGGTAATGTTTCCATTTCTTTAGAGCATGTACAATGGCTGCCAACTCCAAATCATGAGTGGCGTAGATCCCTTCATGCTCTTTCAATTTTCTGGACTCAAAACATATCACAAACCCATTCTGGATGAGGACTCCTCCTTGTCCTTCTTTACATGCGTATGTGCAAACCATGAAATATTCATTCAGATTTGCAATCTTCAGAATTGGAGCACTAGTTAATCGTTGCTTCAATTGCTGGAAGCTTCTTTCACATTCTTCTGTCCATTGAAATTTCTTCCCCTTCCTTTGCAAGGAAGTGATGGGGTGAGCTATTCTCGAAAACTCTGTAATGAACCTTCTATAGTAGCCAACTAGACCCATCAAGGATCTGACTCCTCTTACATTTTTAGGTGTTTCCCACTCTTTAATGGCCTCAATATTTTCAGGGTCCATGACTACCCCTTCTTCCGATATGATATGCCCCAAATAATGAATTATGTTTTGATAAAATGAGCACTTTCTCAATTTGGCATACAACTAATGCTCTCTTAGCACTTGAAACACCATTCTCAAATGATACTCATTCTCTTCTTCCGACTTGGAATATACAAGGATGTCATCCATAAATACAATGACAAACTTGTCCAAATATTCCCTGAAAATGCCATTCATTAAGCACATAAAAACAATGGGTGCATTTGATAACCCAAATGGCACCACTGTAGCTCATAATGATCGTACCTTGTTCTGAAGGCAATCTTGTTGATGTCTTCCTCTTTAATCCTTACCTGATGGTATCTTGGCCTGAGATCTATCTTCAAAAATATCTTTGCATCCTTCAATTGATCAAAGAGATCATCAATCCTTAGCAGAGGATACTTGTTCTTTATAGTCACTTTCTTCAATTGTCTGAAATCAATGCACAACCTCATTGTTCCATCTTTCTTCTTTACGAACAAGACTAGGGCACCCCAAGCTGATACACTTGGGTGGATATACCCCTTCTTCAGAAGCTCTTCAAGATGCATTTTCAGTTCCTTCAGCTCTGGTGTACTCATTCTGTAGGGAGTCTTTGACACTGGGGCTACTCTAGGTGTCAAATTTATAGAGAAATCAATATCTCTCTTTGGAGGTAGTCCTAGTACCTCCTTGAACACATCTTCAAAATCTTCTAGGACTGCATGGTCCTCTAGAATTGACACCTTATCCTTATATGCTTCCTCCATATGAACTGCAAATATTTGATAGCCTTTATTGTAGTATTTCTTTAGCTGCATTGCTGAAATTTCTCTAATAGCAACTACCCTAGGAATTCCTTGGACTGCTCTCTGATTTCCTTCCTCATCCAAGCAAGTGAATGCCTTGTTATGGAAGTCTAAAATGGCACGGTGTTGGTCCAACTAGTCCATACCAATTAGGCAATCATATGATCCTAAAGGCAAGATATTAAGATATGCCTTGGTACTTAGTCCATTCATGCCCACTAGACATGATTTAACTGACTCAACAACTTTCCTCTTGGCTCCTGTAGCCAGCTGTACCAGCCAAGATTTATCATGCTTGCTTCTTGGAAAGCATAATATTTCCACAACTTTAGGATCTATGTAACTATGACTAGCTCCTGAGTCTATTAAAATAGTAAAGGTATGGTTATTGATCACACCTTCAACTTCAATCACATGTGATTGAAACTCAACTTGCTTGTTGTCTAGGGATGCATAGATTCTTGGTACTCTTATGCCCATGTCCTCCACTGTTTCATCTTGTTGAAAATTGTGAACATCACTCACCTTGTCCTTTCTGTGAGGAAAATATATATACCTATGATCTCCTTTACAACCCCAACACTCTATAGGTGTCTTCTTTGGCCTTTGCCCACCTACTTCAACCATCCTGGGCTCTCTCAAAACTGGTTGTCCTTGAGGACTGTTCTTGAAAAATGGTGGTTTGTTTCCCTTATGCCTCTGTTCCCTCTTAAACTTCTTCTTGTCTTCCCAAGCTTTTTGGAAAGTAGGCTTCTCTTTTTGTTGATCATATAAGCATTTTTCTCTCCTTATGGTTTCTTCCATAGTTTTAGGATAATCATACTGGATCTCATCACTGATGACAGATGACAGTCCACTCAGATACCTTTGAATCTTAACTATCTCATCCTTGATGAAGGGAACATACTTCAACAACTCCAAGAATCTTCCTTCATACTCATCAATGGACAAACTTCCCAGCTTGAGTTCAAATAACTCTTTCATTTTCTTGTCATAATACCTCTTAGTTAGGTACTTCCTTTCAAAATGTCTCTTGAATTCCCTCCATGTAACATTCTTCTCTCTGACGTGATGTACTTGCAAAAGTTGATCCCACCATATGCATGCCATCTCTTTGAGTTGATAGATGGCAATTCTTCCTTTCGCATGAGAAGAATAATTATGCAATTGAAAATACTTTCTCATGCCCAACAACCATGTCTCTGCATCTTCATCCTTATTGTGCTCCCCATCAAATGTAGGAGGTTTGATTTTGTTCATTTCCCCTCGTAGCTCATATTCCCCAGACCTCTTATGCTTCCTAACAGGGGATGGACTTGAGCTGCCATGGTCTCTCTTATTGGAATGCCTCGGGGAGTGCTGGTGATGCCGACTAATACTTCTTGTTCTTTTGGGACTTCCATTTTTTCTTAAGCCACTCTCCTTATCCAACTTATTTTCTATTCTTTCCAAGCTCCACATCAACTTCAAGTTGAATTCTCCATGTTGCTCCCTGGATTTCATGAGCTTTTTGTTATCTGCTCGGTGATTTTGTACATATTTCTGCAACTTTTTAATGATTTTCTTCATGTTCTCTTCTTTTTATATCTCTTCTCCATGCCCATTGGAGTTTGACCCTTCAACTCCCAAATGGACATCCATTCATCTCACTTCATCCTCCGAATTGTAAGCATCATGTGCCTCCTCCATGCTCTGCACTATGCAACAACTCGGTTCGACCCATCAATTGTTAACTTTGCAAAAATGTGCAGTCAACCAAATTTTGTCAGGCTATCAATCTTTAATAATTTTCCATAGGAACTTAAACCATTTGTTTCAATAAAAAGAATATCAGAATCCATTTTCAGTAGGTTTGAGTTGATCAATAATCCCCACGATTCTATCTCTAAGACTCGTTCTGTTCTACAACAATTCACATTCGGTGCTAGCCCCCTTTTCTTAATTCCTTGGTTCGCATGTGACCACGGCTGTGACCCAACGCTTATGATTTGGGCGCTTATCCGAAACCTTGAAACTTCGGGCTCCGGGCTTCAGCAAATTTCAAAGCACATCAAAACAAATCTCTCGAAGTGTCGGATTGGCAAACTCACAAAGTAGGGTGGATCAACAGTCCACATCTCCCAGCATCCAATGATTGATACTCACTATGGAACTCCAGGATTTGGGTTTCCGAGACTTAGGAGCTTTGGGGCTTTGGGACTTCGGATGATTCCACCTTTTCTCAATCCAAAACTCTCGAACCATGAGTCTCTGCATACTTCCACATCACTCTGGTGACGTCATCACGTCACTTTACTTTGGTGTAATGGAACTTCGGGGGTTTCTTCCTCCCATTCCATCACAAGCCATTTCTTTCGGAGTGTCTAGTCTCCGAACTTCACGATCTGGTACCACACGTCCACTGGGGCCCATGGTTTTCGTCCTTGAACTAAAAGATACTGAAAAGTCACATCAAACCTTATACTTTTCAAATTGCGGGGACATGGGTTGGCGGTTTTGGAGTAACTCGTTGATTGTTCTGCAATTGTCCCCATGCTGACACGTACCCCTTCAGGGAAACCATGGTTTAGATTGCGGGACCACCTTGTAGAATTATCTGTCGCACATATTCGATCTCCACAATACCGCCTGACCATCGATCTTGATAGATCATGATCAAAGTTAATGCGGGCCCGATCTAGCTAAATTCTTCGCCAAGTTTAACTGCCTTGTGTCACATTCTAACTTCATTTCTATCTTACAAAGATTCTTAACTCACTAACATGTGGCACACATCCCATGTGTCCACATCATCTTTAGTGACATCAGCAGGCCACATCACTTCGAGACTTTAGGCTTCAGAAGATTTCACCTTTGCGTATCCCATTTCTCTCAAACGCCGAACTCCCGAACTTTCTTACCTTCCTCTCTTGGCTTAACCCTATGGTTCTGATCCGTCCTCGGTCAAATCCAATGGTAAACACTCCCCCCTGAATCTATGGTGTAGATCCTCTTCGGGACTTCGAAACTTTGGCTTTGACCCTTTCTGCTCTATTACACATAAACTTCACTAAAGTCGTGAAGTCTGAAGTACTTGGGGGTTAATCTTCATGCACCTTTCTCCAGATCTGACGGTTGTGAAGGATCCTCCTTCTCCCAAACAGATCCAACAACCCAACTTCAAACCTTGTGGCTCCAAACCCATGGTTACTACAGTCTCTTTTATTTTCCACCATTCCATAAACCATTATACCTCCTGAGCTTCATAACATGACCAAGGTATTCTCTTGGCACTCTAGAATGCTCTGAAATTCAATTTTGTCCCTTTCGACAACAATTCCCTCTGAAATCTTGTCTCGCTAACCACTAACATGGCCCATCCAAGCTTAGTGTCGAAACCTTGTCTTTGATACCAATTTGTAATGTCCCTCGGCCAGTGAACCCAGCTGTGTAATGCTACTAAAGCAACCTTTTCTTTTCCTTTACTGCTCTGATACCATTTCTGTGACATTCCCGGCCTTAAACAACATGCCAGGCCATGCCACCGAGTAACTTTGCGGAAATAATCACATATAAAACTTAACCGGAAGATAGAGATAACATTTGGTATTCACACATATAAATATATATCTATCTAATGAAATTAAACAGACGTCAATACTCTACTAATACACATGTTCATGCAGAAGCAACATTAACACCTACATGCAACATATATATACAAACATTACTCATTAATTATAATGCAAATACAAATACACATCATGCGGCGAACAAAGAATTGGTACTTATCTTTTAATAGGTGACCACCAACTGCGTGTAAACCTTCCATGAACCTCCCAGCCTTAGACCACGCTACTCATCTTGCTCAACAGTGGGTCACCCTCGAGCTGGGACTAAACTCCATCGGGAAAGGGAATTCTAGGCTTGGCAAGGACAACAAGGAAGTTGCACAGAACAATAGGAAGGATCTTTTATCCCAGGAGCCACTTATGCCCACAACCCACAGACCCTCATTCCCCACACGCTTGGTCCACCCCAGGAGGGTACACCTTCAATAATACAAGTCCATTGGCTACTACACCTCCCTTACCTTGGGCTTCAACAACGGGCTGGAACGAAAGTCTCAGAGTACTGTAGCTGCTACGGGACTCCCTCCAGGAGAACTCACTTCCCATCAAACTCTCTCACCTGGGAGAGTTTCTCACAGGCCTGAAAACCTGCTTCTTCAATTCATCTCTTATGTCAAATGGACACTGGTGATGTCAACAACAGAATTCGGGTGACACACAGGTGAAGTCAACCATAGAAAACGGGTATGGACACAGAATATGACAGCAAACCAAGATTAGCCAAAACTACATTGGCAGCAACCGCCAAGTGCTACGACACAACATGACTCAGGAAAAATACAAGTTCATCGAGCTTCACAGGAAATACACAGGAAAACTCTAGTGTCTGCAGGTTACACTGGCACATGCATCAGTGGGGAGTATGGCTCTCTTCTAGGGTGGTTAACCTCACGAGAGTGTTGATGCAATGGTGAAGTATCGTGTCAGTCATGAGAATCGTGAGACTGGTGAGTGAGAACCCCCCCAACGAGATAACTTTCCAACTTAAAACTTCATGCACCCAGGTTGACACATGTCTCCTTGAAGCTACATGAGCTCCACTTAACGCTCATCCCCCTTTCCCCCATAAATTTAGGACAACATGGTTATATCAAACCTTAGCTTCTAGGAAATAATAATATAATATTATTCCTTTAGAGGTAAGCCCTCTAGCTTAGCCCCTATTCCTAGACACTTAGCCCCTTCCCCACCTAGTGGAGCTTAGTCCCCCATAACTCTTTCTTCATGGAGGGTCTACACGCATCAGTGTAATTTTATTAATGATATGCATCTATTTACATATACAAAATCAAGCTCATTGGCCTTAGCATCAGGCTCACCATCCTAATAAACACATAAGTCTCTCATCTTATAACCACTCGGCTCACCAGCCTATAAGCATAATTACAATTTGGCAGGGGCTCGACCTTGGGGTGTTACAACAAAGATGGTGTATGTGTGGATCCTAAGGAAATTGAAGTTATGAAGGATTGGATTTTCCCTAAAAATCCTAAAAGATTGTGTGGTTTCATGGGTTTAACAATCTATTATCACAATTTTGTTCAAAATTATGGTAAAATTGCAGCTCCTCTCACTAATCTCCTTAAAAATTATGTTTTCAGCTAGACTTCTGCAACTGATCAATAATTCCATGCCTTGAAAGATGCTTTATGCATGACTCTTGTCCTGACACTGCCAAACTTCAACAAGACTTTTTTCCTGGAATGTGAAGCTTCAGGGAAATGAATTAGGGAAGTACTCATGCAAGATGACAAACCTTTTTCTTTCACTAGCAAATAAATTTCAAAGCGACAATTGGGAAAATCAACCTATGAAAAGAAAATTTTGGCTATTATGCATGCAATGGATCTTTGACGTCCTTATCTATTGGGGAAATGGTTCCAAAATAAAACGGACCATCGTAGCCTCAAGTATTTTCTGGAACAAGGAATTTCATCCCTGGAGCAACACAAATGGGTGACCAAGATGTTTGGATATGATTATGAGATCATTTATGAGAAGGACAAATAAAATGTGGTTGTTGATGCTCTTTCAAGGAAATATGAAGAATAAGGGTCCCTCCTTTCCCTCTATTTCATTGTAGTATATTGGATTCAAGCCGCTTTCCAGAAATGGTTGCAAGACCCCAAACTTTCTTGCATGATCCAACAATTGCAACATGATCCTCAAGCCTCTCCGAGATACTCTTGATACAATGAATATTTTCTCTATAAAGGTCGCCTATATTTAAGAAAACAATTGAACCTTAAATACGCTATGCTCTCTGAATTTCATTCTTCACCCACAACTGGGCATTCAAGATTTCACAAAACCTATGAACATGTCAAAAGTTCTTTTTTCTTGGAATGCATGAAACATGACACCCACACCTTTGTGGCAGAAATGTGATACATGTCAACGTAATGAGGGAGAAACTGTCAAAACTCCAAGAACACTCCAACCGCTCCCAATTCCACCTGCTATTTGGACAGATATTTATATGGAATTCATTGTTGGATTACCCAAATTGGGAAATAATTTAGCCATCATAGTTGTAGTAGACTATCTTTCCAAATATGCTCATTTATGTGCTCTTCAACACTCGTTCACCAAATCCATAGTGGCTCAATTTTTTATGGATACTATCTTCAAACTCCATGACATGCCTCACTCTATTGTCTCTGACCATGATCCAACTTTCACCATAATTTTTTGGCAAGAATTGTTCAGGCTCCAAGGAACCCAATTGCATCTCAACACTGCCTATCATCCCCAAACTTATGGACAAAATGAAGTTTTCAAAAAGTGTTTGGAAACATATTTGTGGTGTTTTGCGTCTGACCGAAAAAATCACTGGGATCAATGGTTACTCCTAGTTGAATGGTGGCACAACACATCTTACCATACTGCCACTTACATGACTCCCTTTGAAGTAGTCTACAATCAAAAGTCACCATTTGTCCTCTCCTACATGCCAGGTGTATCCAAAGTTCAAGAGGTTGACAACACACTTATAGTTCGTGTTGCCATTCTCCATACCCTTAAAGAAAATTTGGTCGTGGCTTAGAATCACATGAACCAAAAAGTAGATCAGGGTCATTCAAAACATAAATTTTTTGAAGGGGACCAGTGTTTCTTCATATGTAACCTTATAAGAAAATTCCACTCAAATTTGAACACTACCAGAAACTCGCTCCCAAGTTTTATGGTCCTTATACAATTCTTAAGCGAGTGGGGCCTGTGGCCTACCAATTAGCTCTTCCTATTCACTCTAAACTCCATCCTGTTGTTTATGTATCTTTCTTAAAGAAAGTGATTGGGACTAAATGCCAGACTCAAACTAGTATCCCCAAGTTGGATGAAGAAGTATCCATTTGGTTGAATCCACAGGTAGTCTTGGACCAACGCGAGCATCATATCTATCAGTGCACCATCAAGGAATTTTTAGTTCAGTGGAAGGATAGACCACCAGAAGATGCCACCTAGGAGTCGACTACCATTCTGCAACAATTTCCCCAGATCAAGCCTTGAGGACAAGGTTGTTTTTCAAGGAGGGGGGCATGTTAGGGACCTAACCTCCCCAACCCATCATAGAGGTAGAATGATATGTTTTCTATGTAATCAAGGCCGACATTAGAAAATAAGGATTGTATAATAATGTGAACAAGCGTAATGTAAGAATACTTATTAGAAGTTTCTGCTTCTAGAAGATCTTCCTCTAGAATGTTCTTAGAAGATAGAATCAGTATAAATAGCAGTAGAAAGCATGGGAAAGTTTTTTCTTGAGAATTATTTGTATTTGAGCTCTTCTTTGCTGGAGGTCTCCCCCTCGAAGAGAAACGTGAACTTGGATTTCTATCAATAAAGGTATCATTTATGGTGTTATTGTTCTCTATATTTCATTGTTTCTGCTGGTATTCTTCATAGTTATTATGTTTTGCTTTGCATAATACAAATGGCACCTTACATAGGTTGCATATTTTGTCATCTTATTATTATAGGCTAGTTGGACATGTATATTGTCAAGGTTCAATGCTAGTTGGGCACACATTTATGGATGTTTATGGGCTTGTTAGGTAATACTTTATATAGGAGGTGTAGGAGGGATAACAAAGTTTGTTGTTATTGTCCTTGTGGTCTACAAGATTGCGGAGGATTAGACCATTGGCCTTGAGACCACTATGAAGGTTGAAAAGGAAAAGGTTGAGTTTGAGGAGGATACTGCCATTGTTGTGGCATTTGATTTTACATTTTCCATTTTGACTAGTTAGGGGGGTACCAAGTTGGAGGAGTATACATCTGATTATTATATGTAGAATTGAAATATCGAGGATATGAGTAAGGCATTGTCGAGTAAGGCTAGAATTGTCTTGGTGACTCTTGCTTTCTTTGATTGATGAAGTACAATTGATATATATTCTCCTCTAATCCTTGGTAAATATACTTTAAACCAAGGATGGGAATTTGCTTGTTTGATAGTTCTCCTCATAGATTTCACAAATTTCTATTGTTTTTAATGGACAATCATCATTGGCATGATTTCTTGTGCATTTAGGGAAAGAAATACTTATACCCATTTCAACCTCTATTTCCAATTACATAGCCGATGAATGCATTCTATCAATTTTATTGCCCTTCAATAAAGTCTTAATTTTAAACTTTGTGAGTCTTGTTGTTGCTTCCCTTGATGACTGTGAAACAACATTCTACAACCTCTATTCTTTTTTCTTGTATCCCTATCTAGTAATTGTTTAAGACTTGCTTATGTTGGCATATGATAGTTGAAAAATATCATCATTTGCAAAGAGGTTCAAGGTTTCAATCAAATCCTCTTTCATGCCTCTAAGGAGTACCAATAAATTAAGGGATTCTTCATCTAATGTGAAACTATGAGCTCTCTTGTAGTTGAGCTAGACTCTTTCTTCATAATCCTCTAAGGGTTCACTTTCTCATTGTACCATTCAAAATATCTCATCATTGGTGTCTTGGGCTTTGAATAATCTCTGTATTTATTAATGAAGGTTTGCTTCATTTGATCCCATTTGATGATACTATTTCTTTCCAAGCTCATGAACCACCTTAAAGCTACTTCCTTTAGTGTGGGAAAGAAGAGTCTAATATTTTTCCTTTGGTCATATATTGTGTAATCATAAGTTTGATAGGGAACTTCAAAATCAACAAGAAAATTATTTAGGTCTTTAGTAGTCAACACATGGAAATAAGGAAGAACGAAAGGATTTATGTTCTTTATTTTTGTTTCCTTTTCAGTTTCTTGGATTGGAAATTGAAAAACATTAGGCTAATCTTCCCTCTCTTCTACCATGATTTTCAAGGATGGTGATCTAACTTTAGCTCTTATCTCAAAGTGAAAAGAATTTAGAAAAACCCTTGCACAAAATTTCTCTCCTTATTTAGTATTTTCAACAAACTCTTCAATAATAGGTTTGGTGTATGTTGGATTTTCTTTAGGAGGTTGTCTAAAGAAATCTTCAAAAAACTTCTTTTTGTTGTATTTGGTCACCAGTTCCTACTTCATCTGCACCAAAAATATGCGTTTTTGATAGAAAGTGTCAAAACTTATCCCTCGGTCAACGCATGCAACCTACTTATGAATTTAATATGTATGTTGGTTTTTTTCAAGAATTTTCAAATTATCCTAATGCAACTTTTAGCAACCTCCCTAGAAATGGTGCCAAAAACTGTTGCACCACAGAGTTACAACAATATATGTACTGAACTCCATAACTTCACCTTTTGTTAACCCAGGGAGTGTGCAAACTTATAAGGTGTTGCACAATGTGTATGCATAATTCTAATATGATTTAAAACTTTAATGATATTGTAGAAAAATAAATGAACAAGTATGGAGGCTCATCCCATTTCACCTCCCATAGACTGAGGGAATGAATTTAGCTTCCATATCTTCCGACAATATGCTAGAAATTGAATAGAGGTAAGGCCACTTCCTAGTAAATGTGGGGGTTAATAGAGTGAGGAGGCTCCCTAGAATCAAATAGCCACTATGCAGATACTAGAATAAGGAAATAATCACATCATCCACTATCATGTTTCTAGATTCATAAGACCATTTGAAAGCATTGATCATTATAATGTAAAGGAATAAAAACAATCATAGAAATGCATGAAAATAAGAGTGTTGTTATCAATGAGAGTACATAATTGATAGAAAGAAATTGATCTAATTCTATAAAAGGCTAAATAAATTCATAACAAAAATTATAACGACAAAAATGAAATGAAAAGAGGGCTCCTTTGACCTCCCCTTGATTAGGCCCCACCCAAGGAATCTCTTGGAACCTTGGATATCTCTTAGAGAAATACAACTTTATTCAACTTTCTTCTTTTTATTAAAAAATGTCATATAACAAAAGAAGGCACAAGTATACCTCTTCAACACAATTTGAACCAATCTCTAACAACATGAAATGGAAAATGGAATAATAACTTGCCTTTTTCTTTTAACTCTTCATTTAAGTCTCTCTCTCTATATATATTGAAACGATACAAAATACTCTAACTAATCCAATCAATCAATTCCTTAATTAATGGATGTTGTCTACTTTATTTCCTCTTTCAAGAATAATTGAGTTGACATGGTTATTCTCCCTCCCTACTAATTCAAATTCCAAGATACACCTGAGATTTGGTGGAGGTCAAACTACTTGAGGAGTTTATTGTTGTCTCCTAGTGTTGGAAACTTGATGGTTATTCTTCACTTATGAGGGGGACAAAATCAATTGAATTTCTCACCCCCTCAATTGATTGAGATGTGATGGATAAGAGGGTCAATACTGTAAGGGTTGAATCCACCTTTTCGATGGATTGCCATGAGATTACTTCAAAAGTTGTTAATTTTTGCTGCATTGGTCCTTATGCTAATCAAATCACAATAGTCCATATAATGCAAACCACAAAATCAATCTAAAAAACACTTAAGATACTAAACATACATTACATTTATTTGAAATTAAGCAAATTATACTCATTTAAATAAGCATAAGTCAAAACCATCTAGTTTGGTCAATTAATTAAAAAATAAGAATGTCTAGAAAGAGCTTAGGCTCATGAGGCAAATGTATTAAAGTTATTACAAGAGGATGAACAATAAATTGATAATCTAAGGCCCATCACCACCATGAATTTTTCTTTTATATTTTAAAGCAAGTATCTTCTCTTCAAGTCCTTGTAAGCTACCAAATTGATATATTATTGAACTACTTTTTACACTATAAATAATCAAAATGTTAAAAAAATAAAATTCCATATATATAGAGAGATTGTAATTTTTATTTCAGAAAAAAATGGGAAAAAGTCATCTTAACATTTCCAACAATTGTCTACTTATACTCCTTAATTATCCTTCCAAGAACATGATCACATCATTTAAATCTAAAACCCTCCCTAAAAATGTAAACATTAGTATTAGGTCATCAAATAGAGTTTGCACCATATAGACACTTTAAAGCACAAATACATATTACAACAAAGTATGAATAAATTATCTAAAGATAAACTACAGAAAAAACATAATTTGAATACCATCATAAAGCGATAGATGGATCACAAATCCATAAGGGCTTCATCCATCTCGAGCACACCTTCAACAAGATGCTGACCCTCTTTAGATAGTTTATCCACTTCTAGATTCAACTCCCTAAAAACATGAGACTATGCAATATAGTCAAAAGAGGCACCAACATCCTTTAGTAAATCCTCCATAGGTTTGAGCTGTATATTATGAAGACTAGAGACACCATTAATCGAATTGATGACTCAAGAAGAATTGCAAAAAACTTGTAAATATTGAACATTTCTATCCAAAGCATACTTTAGAAGGAACTTGAAAGCAAGAAACTCAACAAGATTGTTTGAGCCTCAATCCAAGCCAAATTTAAATTTAATGTAGTGGGATTATGAAATAAGAAACACCCCCACAACACTACAAAAACTAGGTTCCCCTTGCATTGCACCATCAAAAAGCCCCAAGGATGAGTGTTGTCTATACACTCTTCACTCACTTAATGGGGAATTGTGGAAGAACTGACCAACTTATTGTTGGAAATCATTACCCAACATAAGACATAACTTGAAAGATTAGAATAGAATCAATATCCATCCATTATGTAAACTTGATGGATGAAATTTGGATTCATCCCTCCTCTTTTTGTCATCAGGAACTAATCCTTCTGATGGGGATTCATCCCTCCTCTTTTGTCATCGGGAACTAATCCTCCTGAACTAATCCTCCTGATGGGGATTCATCCCTCCTCTTTTGTCATCGGGAACTAATCCTCCTGAAGAGGAATAATAACTTTCTCACAATTTTTTGTTATCTAAATTACATTTATAAATACAGAAATGAATTAAGCAAAAAAAAATAAAAATAAAAATATAACATTTACACTGAGACATTCTGTTTTACCAAAACTGTCTCTCTTCTTTGGCCGAGTCTATATGAGAGGATACCTTGCCATGGTGTGAACACACGTTTTATGATTTGAAAGGAAAATTAGCCACGTCATCAAATCTATCTAACTTCAAAATGTTACCTTCCATGTGTTGTAAAATAAATTGGCCACGTCATCAAATCTGATTGAGAGACAATGTCCATATGACTGCCGCCGTGATTCACATAACGGCAGTGGTGACCTGGACAAACGTCGACCTCTAGATGTGTCCAATGCGATCAAAATTGATCCTCGTCGGTAGCGTATACAAGACGCCAGGGACTCAACTTTGCCGGAGGCACGGGCACCTGCCAGTCACCACTACACTGGCGGAAGACATGGACAGGAAGGATGCGGGAAGCTCGGGTCAATTATGGGATCCACAAACGCAGGCTATCAAGGAGCACTGCTACTTCGGAACTGACAGGAGAGTAGCGAAGCATGGGACAAAATGCTTATAAAATGCAAAATCGAAATATAATTTAAGCTTGAAAGGGATAACGGAACCGAACGCTTGATCATATCATGGTGGAGAGGTTACTTAGAATGAGGTAAATGTGTGAACTAATCCTGTACATTGATTGGACATAGGTATGCTTCAAGGATACGGAATTTTCTACGGAGCTTCAAAGCGATCATTTAAACGAAAAACCAATTCGATCGATCCAGGATGCTTTCTTGTCTAGTTCCATGGATTTTGCACGGTAAATATCTCTTCTGCGGTTTTTCGTTTTGGTTTGTTGAGAGATTTTGGACAAAAGATTAATCAGAAAAGTCCAATGTTTGAGTTCTCGTATCTAAACTATTTCAGTGTTCTTCGTTTGCCGTGAATTGAAAACCTTTGGCTGAAAGAAGAAAAGGAATTGAAGGCCGACGCTGTAAATATTGCAGTGCTCTTCTTGAAATCCAAAGGCTAAAAGAAGAAAAGATTTGAAAGATGACGCTGTAAATATTGTAGTCATATTTTGTGTATATATATCTGTAATC
>ML808910.1:146207-164413 GCA_009831015.1 Picea engelmannii | reverse complement strand
TTTGAATTCCGCAAGGTTGTACCAAAGACATCTAGCTAATTAGGTAATCAAACTCTTGTAAGGACCAAGCGATGTCCACATGCAGCAAGGTGACATCTAATTAACTAAAATTGGTGCACTTTCACTCACACACAAAAGTCACTACGCACTCACACAACTTCTTCTCGAAACGTGGAGGTCCAAGTAAGTTTCCTCTAAAGGGATTCCGAAAATACCCCATCTTTTCTTGACAGGACTATCCACTTCCCTTGTTAATCAAACGAGGTTGGTATTCACCCCCAGCCTCACAAAACAAATTCATCTAAAAACTTTCTAAAAACTCACTAAGTTTTCCTCCACAGGAGGTGCCAAAATATTTTTTTAGTCTAGGTAGGATTTTGGGGATAGGCATCCAAATAAATCCCCGTTATCTGGTTCTCACATTGATAAAACATAAAGGTTGTCAAATAGTGAACTTCAAATCCTCCAAGTCAAGTGTTTCAATCACCATAAGGCAGGGAGATACCCGTGAAGGGTTGAAGGCCGAGGTCCAGTTGTTTTGTGCGTCCCCCCTTGAGGCACCCACCTCTTGGATGGGATCCAGCCCGTGACCCATTTCTTAGGCCGAAAATCTAAATGCCGCACTTTGACCGAGGTACCTAGTGACCAACTTTAGGACATCTACCCAGGTGGAAATTGTGGGCTGCAATTGCACCTTGATTGGATTTTGTGTGGCTATTGGGAAGTATCACCAGTTCTTTCTGGATATGCCCCCTCTACCCCTCATTATAACCAATTATTTCATCCTTCACTAGTGTCTCTTCCAGTGACTTCAGACCCCACTATTGAGTACTATTGGAAGGTCCAGTGCTATTTGAGAGGAAGGACGTTACGTCTTCTAGGACACGAGCATTTGCTTTCTTTTTTGATTTTCCCACGCGGACAAAACCCACTTACCCATATATATGCTTCTTTCTCATGTTATGTATGATGCACATCTGATTACAGTTTGATTTCGATATATATATTGTATAAACATTCAACGCAAAGACTTTGTAGATTTCTATATTTCTCTCACCACTTGTTGCACACATTCACACATCTAGTCTGACACAATAGGGGAACCATAGAACCCCCATCATTCACGATGATTGCTCAACCTCCCTCCTATATTAGGGGAGTATCTGGTCGTACCCGCTCATCGGTACCTCCTCCACACACTCATGTGAGTGCTACTATCTTAGGATCAGCTTTGCTTGGTTCTACATTACTTGGGTCAACTTTCCAAGGTCATCCGTTCACTCGCTCTCCTTTACAAGGAAGCGGGGGACCCACTTCCTCTCAAGGAGGGAGCACCAACCCACCTAGTCCCCATCAAGGGTCAGGTTCACAACACACTATGGCTGGAGCTAACCCTCCCACCTCACTACAGATGCCATATTCGGCCTCTCTCAACATACCGGATCTCACCAAACTCACCAATGATCCTATATTGCATGACGCCACATGGCCTGCAATGCCAACCAAACTTCCTTCAGGCATACCAAAGTTTGAAGGAAAGGAAGGGGATGACCCCGCCAACTATGTCATGACCTTTCATATATGGTGGTATTCCAATAGCATTATGGATGATTCCATCAGACTGCGATTATTTCAATGCACACTCACTGGCCCTTCGACCAAATGGTATGTCGAAGAAAAATCAGGGTCCCACACGACCTTTAAGTCATTGGCCAAAGCATTCTTGACCTTCTTCCAATTAACCATCCACCATGACAATGGTCTCGAACTACTATCTAACTTCAAACAAACCTCAACCACCCACATCGCTGACCACATTCATGAGTGGCATAGGCGACGTAGTTTTTGTAAAGCAGAAACCACCAAGCAACAATGTCTCGACTGGTTTATTAGATCACTTGTCTCTCTCCTTGGAAAGGATGTAGCTTCCACTTTCCCTCAATCCGAAGAGGAAGTCATCATTAAGGCCCAACAATATGACCTCATTTATGCACAGTCAGGGTACTTATACATAGTACTTCCTGATCTTCCAAAACCTGTGCCATTTGGCCAAGACAAACCTGGGATATCTCACTCAGCAGATAGACTAATAGGTGCCACCACGCACCACGGTACACAACCCCAACCATCACTGATGTATGGAACACCTCAATATCCACTGGCATATGGGGGAACTCCTTATTACCCCCCACCCCCTTATCAACAACCATACCCTGTTGCTATACCTCCACCCATCAGTGGACCACCACTGACACCTCCCATACATCCACCTATTCCAACAAACAGTGGTACTCCCTCAACATCAACTTATAGTACTAGTGAAAGAACTACGCCTTCCTATGTACCTTATGGATCGGTACCACCACAAAATCCATACTTCCCATTTCCTGGTCCTCCACAACCCATGGCTCCCCCACATCCACATGTGGGGGTAAATTTTGTTCAACCTTCTGCTACTCAACAATACAAAAATTTCGAATAGTTGAATACATCCAATCCAACTCACCCATCGAACAATGCCAAGAAGAAAGGTCAGAACATGAATAACAACAACCCTGGTCAAGGCAGGAATCAACCCCCACAACACCAACCACCTAGGGGCAATCAGAACCAAGGGAACCAAAATCCCCAAGGGGGAAATAATAACAAACGCGAAGGAAGGAATAATGTTAAAACCATCTTCCCTTGTGCCCTTTGTGGTGAGTTCGGTCATTACACTCACCATTACCTCCAGATCATTGATTTCAAACGGCTGAAAGATTCTGCTAGTCTTCCCATTCTCCTGCACAAACCACCCCTCAGCAGGCACCACAACAATACGTACAACAACCCCCACCCGTCGTGCTGCAAAATCCTATTCCACATCAAGGTGTGAACAACACCCAATAGGACACGCAGCATCCCCCACCTCAGGTGGGACAATACCACAACCCCAACAACCCAGCAGAGCGTACAATTCTCCTCACCAGTGAGGAAGAAATTCTTCTGCAAACGTGTAATCATCAGTATCATACACCCACTGAGTCTCCTCCCATCTCTCCAGAGACAAACCCTACACCAACGGGACCCCCGTTGGTGATCCCTCACCCATCCGTCGAACCACCACTTTTCATCCCTCGCATCCCTTTAAGCAGGAATGTTCACAACCCGCAGGCTAGGGCAGCTCATAACTATAGCTTGGTAGACGACTTAGCACAATCCCCAGCTACCATGTCAGTCTTGGAAGTCCTCCAAACTTGTCCTACGCAGTGGAAATCGTTAATTTCCGCCTTGGGGGAAGTCGACCCTGCTGATACTCGACTCATCACCTTTGATCTCAATAGCGGAGAACCCTGTCTTCCCGCCTTGATCGCTTTTCAAATACCAGTGAAAATACGGAACATCACAGTTCATCGGTGTATCATCGATGAAGGTGCCTCTACGTGCATCATGTCCAAAACAGTATGGCAGAAACTTGGTTCCCCGAAACTCATTCCCTCTGCCATTACATTACGAGCTTATGACGGATGACCATCCTCTCCTCAAGGGCTCTTCCAAAATGTCCCCGTTGAACTCGGGGGCAAGACTATTCTCATTGACATCGAAGTTATCGACGCCCCACTCGATTATAATATCATGATCGGGCGTAGCTACATGTATGATATGAAGGCAGTAGCCTCTTTCGTCTTTCGGACAATGATGTTCCCCCACAATGGGAAGATCGTGACCATCGACCAAGTCTCACATTATGAGCCTAACCCATCTTCCAACCTCGATAACATTCTTCCTCTCATCCACACCAACCAAGACGCCTACCCACTCATCAAGATGGGTCCAGGGATTTTCAAAGATCCATCCTTGTTAGGGACATACCACAGAGCACCACCACTCCTTCATCCTCCTAACCAGGTATGCGTCATATCATCTAACGAAACTCACACGGAGGATGTTCTTCCTCCTCAGGAGGCTTCAGTCATTCCTGATGTCTCAATAGTCACAAAACCACTCCCACTGGAGCCTCCTGCGCACCCGTCGACCTCAACAGTCCACGAATCCACATCCCCTCAAGGGCATAATCCCGTTTGGGAAACACTCCCCCAACCCCTCACCCAAATTCCCTTCTTTTACCCTCCACCAGGTATCGAAGCTTTTCAGGTAGCCGCAATGCTCACACTACCAAATATGGTGCTAGCAATCCCAGTTTGGTATTTACACCCACCAGAGATGGTCCCTCGACCATCCCTTCCCCCACAGGAAGGAATTCCCATGACGATTCCCGTCCTTACCCCCACTACCCCCATACTCACCACCCCCTCTTCTACAGCTGGGGGCAGAAGGAAGAAGAAGGAGCCCACCCTTCCACTTCTGCCATGCATCCCACCACCTTGCGCACTATGTGAGAAAGAGGGCCACCAAACTAACAATTGTCCATCTCTACCTGAATTATGGAATTTGATTCCCCCCAATCAAACTCCCACAACACCTGTCACTACTGCTAGTACCACTACTACCACCAACCCTTCCAGTAGTAAAGGATTGAGGACCAAGTACGCTTGTGCTATATGTTCTGAGTATGGCCACTACACCCATCATTGCCCAGCATTGTCGCGCTTTTGGCAGACATTAGCGGTCGTACGCCAGAACTTCCAAAACAACCCACACCCTGCTACGTCCTCGTCCAACATCACTGACATTCACTATGTCACTACTTCAGTCAATGAACGTATGAGATGTCCTTGCTCTCTCTGCGATTCACTAGATCATTTTACATACCAGTGTCCTATGATCCTTGCATAGAGGCGACGTCAATTGGCCCTGCTTCACCAACCTGCAGAGGCGATACTTGACATTACCCCGTCACTTGAGGATCTTCATGTCACTTCTCCCGAGCCCGAGGCACTCCCAACGCCTCCATGGTTCTTAAACGACATCTCTGAGGATTTACCCCGCAATCCCCCAAACTCTCCTGCTCATTCCCCTACGGAGACTTTCTACCCAACCACCATGGGTACTCCTCAGTACTTCAATATATGGTTCGTGTCGAGTGAACCCTCACAATCTGCTCGCACCACTCTCCTTGCTTCTCCAGCAGGGGGCAATCACACTAGCACTGAGATCAGTCCTCATGACCCCTTGTATTCCAAGCGTTTCCGATGCGACAAGGAAATACTCGAAGAGATAAACCACCCAGACTCACCCTGGGATGCGCTACATCACCACACACTCTTCTCTCCCCAGGAAGCCCTCATGCCTCCTAATCAAAACCCCATTTACGCAATCGAAACCAAAGATTGTATCCCATCCAGGCCTATCGATTGGTTCAATAATCCCATTCCTGCCCCTGATGCATTTGAAGAAGGAAACATGGCCAACATTTACCCCACCATCAAAATCGACATTTCCATTAAAAATGGCATCGTTGAAGAAATCACCATTGGAGATGCTTGCACTCCTCAGGAAATCGCCGCATATACAGCCCTCTTTCAAGAATACATGGATATTTTCGCCTGGTCACACATGGAAATTCCTGGCCTCGATCCCTCTATTTTCAAACATCGCATCGACACCTGGCCCGACATCACACCAGTCCGCCAGAAACAATGACCGCTACACCCATCCAAAGTTGCAGCTATCAAAGCCGAAATTGACAAATTACGCGCTGCCAGGTTTATTTACCCCATCGCTTATACTTCATGGGTTTCCAACCCTGTACCTGTCGACAAAAAACAGGGCACTATCCGCGTCTGCATAGACTTTTGCGATCTCAATAACGCATGTCCCAAAGATAACTTTCCAATGCCATTCATCGATTAAATTATCGACGATTGCGCTGGCCACGAGGCTCTCTCCTTTATGGACGGATTCTCTAGCTATAACCAAATCCAAATCCACCCAGCCGATCAGTATAAAACGGCATTCATTACCCCATGGGGTACTTTTTCATATCGTGTCATGCCTTTTAGCTTAAAAAATGATGGCGCAACATTCCAGCGAGCAATGACATACATCTTCCACGATCTAGCTAAAATCATCCTCGCCTACTTGGATGACCTCACAGCTCGATCCAAGAAACGTACCCAGCATCTCGATGATTTACGAATCATCTTTCAATGGTGTCGACAATACAACATCTGCTTGAATCCTCTCAAGTGCGTGTTCTGTGTCACCGTAGGGCACCTCCTTAGGTTTATCGTTTCCCAAAGCAGTATTACCGTGGACCCCCTCAAAGTCCAAGCTATCACTGAAATTCCACCTCCCCGGAATTTACGACAACTTCAGAGTCTACAAGGCAAAGCTAACTTTCTCAGATGCTTTTTCCCTGATTACGCCATACGCGCACATGGTTTCCTTCACTTACTATGTCACGACATCCCCTTTCATTGGGATGACCATGCCCAATAGTCATTTGACGATCTGAAAGCAGCGCTTTAAAATGCACCCTTAATTAGTGCACCTGACTATAATCGTGACTACATCCTCTATGTATCAGCATCAGCTGTATCAGTAGCCAGCGTCCTCGTCCAGCTCGGATATGACAATCGTGAACAAGTCATTTACTACGTTAGTAAGAACCTCTCAGGCCCCCCCTTGAAGTATAAACACAAAGAGAAGATTGCTCTTGTAGTTGTCCTTGCAGTCCAGAAACTGCACCATTACATTCTGCTTCGCACTACAAAGTTCATCGCAGATTCCAACCCTATGCAGTACTTGCTCAGCCATCGACAAATTAACGGAAAATTCGCTTGATGGATCGTTATCCTTCAGGAGTACGACCTCGAGTTTTCAACACCTAAGAGTAAGAAGGCCCTTGTTCTCGCTGAATTTGTCACGACCCTTCCCTCTGAAACCACCAGTGCCCCCGTCAACACCAACTTTCCAGACGAACATCTCTTTTACATCACTATAGATTTTCCTTGGTATGGCAACCTCCTCGTCTAAATATGAACTCAAAATTTTGGTAACCACCTTTCACGAGATGATCGTCGACGTATTCACCATCAGGCCCCCCGCTATATCCTCATCGATGACATCCTATACCGGTGGGGTATCGACACCATTCTTCGTCGATGCCTGACTATTGACGAGGCCGACAGAGTCTTAAACGACTACCACAGTGGTGCATGTGGGGGCCATCTGTCGGGTATATCCACTGCTCAAAAGATTATCCAAGCCAGTTACTTTTGGCCTACCTTGTTTCACGATTGCATTCATGCCATGAAACGTTGTAAGCAATGTCAGCTCTATGCCAACAAAGCCTGGGCACCCCCAGCCCTTCTTCACCCTGTCATTACGGCTGGCCCCTTTTGTAAATGGGGCATTGACTTTATGACTTGTAATCCCCCCTCCAGCAATGGTCACAAATACATTGTTGTCGCCATTGATTACTTCACCAAATGGACAAAAGCTATGCCCACTTTCAACAATACCGTTGACACTGCAGTGCGCTTCTTCTTTAATCACGTCATATCCCGTTTTGGCGTACCACTCCAACTTGTTTCCGATCATGGGAAACACTTCGAGAATGAGATCTTTGTCGAACTCTCATCTCGGTTAGGCTTATTGCATGAGTTTGCCTCACCATATTACCCTCAGTCAAATGGACAGATCGAGGCAGCGAACAAAGTCCTCAAGACCATGTTACAATGCACGGTTAATAAACATAAAACCAATTGGCATCATATGTTATTTTCTACGCTATGGGCTTATCGAACGACAGTAAAGACCGCTACAGGTTTCATGCCATTTCATTTAGTCCATGGGGTCAAGGCAACTCTTCCCATCGAGTGCGAAATTCCCACCTTACGCACCGCAATTGAGCTATTACCTGACACTGCTCCAATAGAGCAGTGCTTGCTGAACTTGGAGTCGCTGGATGAATATCGTCGATCTTCCTTACAGAACAACGAGGCAGCTAAAAAACGATCCAAATCTACCTTTGATCGCCATGTGAACCTTCGATCATTTCACGAAGGCGACCTTGTCCTGGCTTATGATATCGCTCATGATACCTTTGGCCATGGTAAATTCGAATCACTTTGGCATGGCCCTTACATTATCCAACATTGCCTCACCAAAGGCGCATATGTCCTGGCCTCTCCCGAAGGCCTCTCTCTTAAAGAACCTGTCAACAGGTTGTATCTCAAGAAATTTTGTGCTTAAATGTAGTCAGACTACTTTAGGTGATTTCTTTTTCTAGTGTTTTTAGTCTTTTTTCCTCCCCTCCCATCTAAACTATCCTTTGTGCTATTGACAGATGCTTCCTCCACTAGCCTACCACATTGGTTATGCCGACGGCGCCAGCCGTTGGACGCAAAATCTCGCTTCGGCGGCTTGGGCTCTCTACACCCCCTCACATGAAATGCTACACTCAAGCGGAATATGTTTGGGGCCAACAACCAACAACCAAGCCAAGTACACTACTGTCATTGGCCTCCTGGTCGACGCCCAACGTCATCATATTCGTCACCTTAACGTCTTCCTCGACTCTCAACTAGTCGTTCTCCAACTCAATAATGTCTATTGTGTACGCGATCCATGCCTCTTTCGCAAATACCTGCAGGTTAGACTGATATCTCGACATTTTGATTCCATTACATTTACACATATTCCAAGACAATTGAATCAAACAACAGATGAAATAGCTAACATGGTGTTAGATTGGCATATATCACATCAAGCTACACATACATAAACATCTCATAAATTCTGTCACAGCATATAGATACAATAGACACCATCATCATCAACAACAAAAAACACATGTAGACAACATCAGGATCTCAAAATATGTATACGCATATATATATAAAGGCCCATCAGGCCATCCGAATGTTTACATACAAAAATGCATATGCCCATAGGCCAGCATAGCACCTCGGTACAAAAATCGGCTCACTAGCCTATATACAACCAAAAATAAGATACACATCATACATCAGTCACGGTGCCTCTATCACACCCCCACCTACTCCTCCCTCAGGAGGAGGTGGTGGCAGACCACCACCTGCCCTAGGCGGTGGTGGACCACCCACAGGACCTTCCTGCCCCGACGACAGGCGTCCACTAGTCATCATGGCAAGCACAGCTGCTCGTCGCACTATAGCCCGCCATGGTGGCGGTACTCCTATACACTACTCTAGAAACCCCTCATCTTGAATGCATATCCACATGCCCTCAGGCACGTCCTGTAAGACCGTCTCTAGCCGACGGCGTATGTCATCAAAATCAACTTCGGCCGCCGCCGGAGGAGCGTGTGATGGCCCCGCACCAGGGTCATCGAACCGGAGCCTCCTTGCTTCCCTCTCGGGCTCTGCTGGTCACCCCACGGCATCATCCTGCCGACGTCTCTCTCCATGCAACAGTCTCTCTGGCTCTCACTAAGCTGACGCTCTCTGCATCTCCACCTTGCGCTCGTGAGTGCCACATCTGCACATGCACAAAACAACAAACAAACAGATCATATCAGTATCTATATCACATACATATGGCCTGATATCTCAAAAGACAACATAAATAAAAAACATACACAATACTAAATGTACCTCGATGGTCGAAAACCTCCCCAGGAGGCAGCACCATGTCTGGGTCACCCCGGAAGTCAACCCCAGCATAGGGGTACCGGAGTACTACCTACGACATCTACCGCCATATCCATGCGGCCTCTGCTGAAAAGTAGTGGCCACCTTCGCCACCACCGTGGTGAACCAAAACTATAGACCACCGCCTCAATCACGGCTCTCGTGCCCCCGACATCTCTAGTAGAACTCTTGGGCGCAGCATCGGCACCCTCTCCAAAAACCAGGCTACCAGGATAGACCCAAAAGCGAACTCTCTTGTACCTGTGGACCGACAACGGTCCAACTGCACTATCATCCACGCATGCAGCGTCAGTCCCCACGCGAACTGCTCGCTGACCACCACTCTCTCCAGCACTAGTAGTTGGCCACCACTAATCCGTTGGGTCGCAAGTGACCCATATACATGAACAATCATCGTCGCTATGCAACGATGAGCCAGGGAGTCTATAGCACTAATGCTCACAACAGTCCCCGACATGAAGTTCTCACCCGAGCAATATTTCTCGCCAATAGTCGCAAGGTCTATATCCCTCGGCAGCACAGGCTCTGTCGGTAGGGGCGTTCCACGAAAGGGGAGCCCAGTCAGAAAATATACATCCTCCACCATAGTGAAGGGGATCTGCTCTCCTCGCATGAGGAAGTAGTGCAGCTCCAGACTCCACATCTAGAGCAGGAACTGTAGTAAGTACTCCTGGGCCCGTATCAACGAGCACTCAAATAACTTTAGCAACCCATAGGTTTCCAAAGTCGCCCTCACCCCAGGCCCCTCAATGGCCACAACATCTCGCAGTTGGGCCCAGTCTTTCTCTTGCCACCGCATTGGCATCGTCACTGCTTTCCACCTGCAACCAACACAGAGTCCTATATCAAATCAGATAACCATCAACAGCATAAAAAAGACTCATTTTTTACCCTTCAACCTTGCCTCCTAGGCGCGGTTTTTGTTCCCACAGGCGCGCACCCATGTGCGCTTGTTCATTGCACAGGCGCACATATATGCGCGCCTGTACACTGAACAGGTGCACATCAGTGCGCACCTTTTCACTTCACAGGCACGCTCTTATGCATGCCTGCTCATTTTACAGACACGCATCAGTGCACGCCTATCAAACCTACAGGCGTGCACTGATGCGCGCCTGTTCAACTCACAGGTGCGCCTTAAATTCCCCCTACCGCGCACCCATGTGCGTATGTTCGGTTTACAGGCACGCACGTATGCACGCCTTTCACCGAATCGCCCACGCATGTGGGCCCCACACCCCCTCAAAACCCCCTAAATACCCATGTACGGCCCCCCGTACAAACCCTGCCCAAAAATTGAAAACCTATTTCTATGCAGGATGATCATACCACTAACCTGATACTCGCAGAACGTCGATCGGATGCCTCGTCCTCCCCAAATCTCTAAAACTCCTCTGAAATCTACTCGTCCAGTCACTGTTGCAGTAGGTACAAATGATGTGGCAATGTGGGCCCTATAGCTATATATAGCCCTTTTGCCAAACTTCCACTCACCATTCCGGGAGCCCAAGGTGTCCATTTTTCAAACCTTCTTCAGCCAGGAGATCAGCATCCCGCCACCTACATCATAGTTGTCCCTGGGTCACTTTTCATCCCGAGCCCCCGGGGCACCTTTTTCTTCATATCATGGTCAGGTATGCACGCGCATTGTCACATTTATCTAATACATGCTCATATCTTTGATTCTCTTCAGATATTGTTCACTTTTAGGTATTTGTTTCTCATATGTGAAGGTACTTGCTACTCATCCCTCGACATCACCCCTTCAGGTATATACTCATCCCTGGCATGTAGTCTTTCCCACTGTATCGTACTTGCATTTCCAGTCACACCCTCTGATAATTACCTCTAGGATCTCCATTCCCGGCTCGGCAGTACCCACACCTCTAGTTGCACCTTCGGTATTGTTACCCGGTAGCATTCTTACCCACATGAGTTGTCTCATTCATAGCATCTTTTGGCACTTTTCGACTCTCATGCTGTTCTTCATTACCCTTTAGGGATGGGAGTCCCGATAGTCTTTCAAACATGTCGTGAATCAACCACATTCTCCTTCTCTTCATTTTGCTAACTTTCCCACATGGACTCCCAGATTATCTTCATTTTTACCTGCACCTCCGCAGTATCATGAACCCTCCATTTCATCCACAATTAGTTTTCCCATCTACGAACCTATCCTCATTTCACCTACCTCATATAGAAACTCACCAATGGGACCCCCACCCTTCATCAGTTTTCCAAGAAAATTCTACCCTCCCTGGGGCACGCATTTCACACTCGGGCACCTGTTTCTGTATTTGTACATTTCTCCCCAAAAAATTATTCATTATTTATTGTACAAACACCTTTATTTCAGCCATTTCATTTTTTCTTTGTCGTCACCGTTGGCGACTTGCTTCCTTTTGGCCACATGCAACCCATGTCACCCTTGGTTGGAGCATTACCTATCATCTACCCTTACCGACATTGTCCATATCTTCAGAGTACTCCACTGGTCATTTACCTCTACCCTCTGAATTTGTTCACCTTGTCCCACCTCTGGCACAACTTATCACCGGTCTTGTCGTCCCCCTGACACTCAACCTTGTTACACGGTTGCGGCCACTTTTTATCTCATACATCCTCCAACCAAGGGCAGTCTTGAGTCTTCCCACTTATTGACTTCGTCCATGTACCTCTACCACTTCCTCACCTCAGTAGATTCCACGAAGCCCCTTGCTTCTGGGAGTCGCGTTCCCCTTTTGTCGACATCAGCATAATTTTCTGGAAGGGTGACAGTATCTTGATTCTCATTCTCCATTCAATGAGAGATCTCGGACGACACAGGGTGAAACACCATTGCTCCCTGATGTCGTTGGCCCCCATAACATTCGACGCCAACACTTTCTCATGTTATGGTGGGTCTTACTTTGTGACTATTTCAGTTATTTTTACCATTTTCCGAAGACCTCTGAACTTGGTAGGGCCATCAATACCCGCATCATCGTCGCTGCTTCTTCCCGCAACCATTACCTATTATTCAGAGTATGTTCCTTTGTAGAATTGTCTTCTGCCTTTATTGTCACCGCCCCCAAGGGCGCTGCAGTTGTATACACCAACACTTCAGTCATCATTTTTCAGAGTTACATAACACAAGCATGGGGCATGCCTGCCTCGTTTGTACACAGTTGTATATATTACGCACCTTATGGAAGGTCAGGTTCTACTAGTTCCTTTCTCTTCCAAAGGATTGCTCTCACCAATCCCACTATTTCTCTCTCTTACAACAAACATTCTCCGTAGAAGAAACATTGATGGATTTCGGCTATACGTATGCTCCTAACCTCATCCATCAGGGGGCATCTATTATCACTAAAATTTCATCCGCACATGGCGACAAGAACTCAACATCGTCAAACAGTAATGAAGTCATTCATGGCACTGAATTAATCACATAGCATTCCAAAAAGGTCAAAAACTATACAAAGTAGCAAAAATTGAAGAGCGCTTTACAGAAGTTAGGCGCGCGCGCATGCACTGAACATGAACGTGCCATGCGCACATACGCGCACGATGCGCGACTGTGGGCGCAAAGACTCGCGCACCTACTAAACGGTGCATTTTTTGAATTGGTCGGCCACCCAACCACTTATGGATCATCTCCCAAGCCGATTTGACCCTCAAATCTGAGCTAAATCCGCATGGTAGGCTAGTCAAAGACCTAATGAAGCCCTAAAGAGCCTATTTTCACACTACAAAGGAGTTACATAATCACCCAATGCAATGCTATAAAAAGCCATGAAGAAACCTCATTTTCTCAAGGAATTTCATGTAATGTTATGCTGCTTAGATTTTTTTAAGGACTCACTCCTTGACAATAACACATTGGCACCATTTCATTGAGCAATCCACCTCTCCATTGAGTGGATTTGCAAAGGAGTTCTTTCATCACCATTTTCATTTTTCTTGTTGTAAGGAGAGCAAGCTTGTGAGGGTCCAAGAGCCTTTTTTTGGAGGAAGAAGGGACTCATAGTCCCCTTTCTTCATTGTGCTTTGATTTCATCAATAGATCAGCCTAAAAAACATTGGTGACATTGGTCTTTTTGTCCTTGTTATCTCTATATTTCCATGCTTTTAATTTTAGTTTGTATTTGTTTAATTCTTGTTTATATTTGTGTTTTCTTTTCTCTAACTCTTTCCTCTACAGCTGTCATGCTCAGCAAGACCCAACTGGGCATGTAAGCACCTCTTATTTTCTCACCAAGGTGATGAAGAGGGTGCAAACACATACCATGAGCAACAATCTATCACCAAGTACATGGCCTGGGATAAGAGGCAAGAGTTTAGTGATCAACAACAGGTAAATGGGCACCATCAAGGTAATGAGCATCAGTAGGGTGTTTAACATCATTAAGGTGTTGAACAACATCAAAGTGTTTATTAACAAGATCTTAGTGAACAACAACAGGGTACAGGGAAACAACAATAGTAGTAAGAGAAAATGAATAAAATTTTGTTGCACAAAGGGTGTGAAAGGTTTTAGTTAGGGGGTGATGATGAGATCAATTATTTCCTATTTCAAAGGCTCATCTTTGGCACATTTTTCCACCATAATATGACTTAATATTTGTTTTTGACCATATTTAATAGCAAGTCATGGATAATTTTTCATGATTCTTAGTAAATGTATTTTGAGGTGGTTTTTTGTGTTTAAAGTGCCTTTTTTCTCTAATGTTTATGAAAACATATGTGTATATATCCAAGAAGGTCGAAGCTCATGAGTCAAGGGCACCAAGCTCCTTAAAAGAAGGGATCTTGTCTCCCTCAAGGAGCTACCAGCCAAAAAATCAAGGGACATTGTCCCCAACTACCTCCATAGCGCTCCTTGTGCATTAATGACCACTCTTGATCAACAATAGTTGGATATAAAGATGTAATGGGATGATATCGCTCATTTAATCACTTCTCTCCTCAATTTAGGAAGGGAGGTCAAACTCTCAAGCTATATATAGACCTCTATTCTAGGAGAGAAGGGGGGAGATAGAAGTTTTGAGAAGCATTGTATTGAGACTTTCTGAAAAATTTTGTTGAAAAATTAAAGCCTTTTTTCTCTTGATGTACTCCTACTATTAATGACCAAAATATGGTTTTGCCTTCAATTCAATAGATTTTTTCAAGGCTCCTTGTGATTCTTGGGTAGGGCCCACTCAACAGGGCTCAAGGACCCTGCTGCAATTTTTGTAGTTTTCATGCATGTTAATTAGTGATTAGATAATATTTCATTTTATTTTGAATTTTAATTTATTTTTGCATGATCAACTATGGTTTCTATTAAGATTATCACTGACTGTTTAGTTACAACAAAAATACTATAGAAATGTTCAATAACCTTTTGGATCACTCTTATGTGCCTCCCAAGGCCAAGAACCTCAGGTCCATTTGATTTTAATATAATCTATTTTTTTCATGCTTCTAAATACTTCCACTACCTTTCTAGGCCTCGTTGTTTCTTCCTATTTTCCTATAGAAACTACACAATTCCTGTAGAAACTTCCTATAGGACAATTTTAGCTTTATATTTCATTTTATATTAATCTTACTTTTATGGAAACATCAATAAAAAATAAAAATACATATGGTTTCCATTGATCAAATGATTATACATAAATTAGTTTGTTTTATTCATGCATCCATTCAAAATCTCTTTAATTATAGTTTTGTCATGCGCTAGAATACATTCATCTTCTTCTTTGATCTTCATAGTTTAGCATGATTTATTTCCTGTAATTAGATTAGATTTCATTTCCGCAATCTATAATTAATTGTACTTTCAGATTGATTTGTTCTCCTTCAAACAGTAGTTTAGAATTTATTTCTACCGACTAAATTTCTACACATTTCATGCATTTCAACATTTGATCAGTCTCATACCTTTACTACTGACTATTTCATACTGTATATACATTACATAGCACCTCTCAAGTTTGTATGAATCCCAAGTTGACAAAGTAAAGTAGGATCCAAGGATACAACAATATTATTGATATTATTCCTAGGGCCATCAGTAGTCATTCCATTATCTCGATTGAATTTTGGCAATGATCTCAAAGTAATTTTTTTCATATCATGGAGATGATGGGGTATACTTAGACCTCTTTATTTATTGGCTAATTAAAGGGTTCAAAATTCAATATAAAGGAGACAGTTTTTAAGTGTGGTTTTTAATGGATGGATTTTATGGTATAGAAACATATTTTTATTGTACATGAAGGAAAATTATAAAAAAAAAATTACTTTTAATTAATATAAATTTAATTGTGAATAATATTTTTCATTTTTAGTGGAATTGTTACATTTATTTATATTTGATATGTGTAAAATATTGAGTATTAAGTTTCTTTCAACATTAAAGGCATTATAACATTAAAGTGTGTGTTTTTATCAACCCATTACATGCTACCATGTCGCACAACAAACACTTATCATGCTTGCACATACATGACCACCACCTAATCTTTAGCATGCCATTAATTTTTTGTTAGTCCTTAATCCAAATGGAACTAAATCAACACACATATCAACATATAATTCTAAAGCACCACCTTAATGATAAATAATTTATCCATATTACCGAGTCTTCTCAATTCATAGGTTTGATGTGCCTCAATAGTTGGGTGATCAAATTTTATTGGGCCTATCCTATAATATTCAACTAATCAACCTGCAAGAGGATATAGAATGTAATTGAGAAGTAATACAATTAATAATTTGAGAGAATATAAAATAATAATAATAATGGGAGAAATGTAATTCCCATGAATTTGTACAAGAAAAATGAGCATCCGAATATGAAAGAATACAATACAATGCAATTGAATGCAATAAAATTGAATTAGTGGTCATGCGACTATGCTAGGCTTAACTACATGCAAATCATGAGAGAACATTCCCATGTAAAGTCAAGTGCACTTTCATGAGGGAGTTAACATGGGATGCATGAGAGAACGTGCCCTAATTAGCCAAGTGTGCTTTCATGAGGGAGTTAACTTGGATTTTGCTAGCCAAATGGAGTAAACTAGCTCATGATAGACAAGTGGACTAAACTAGCTCCTATAAAATATGATTTACTCAATTGTGCACTTATTCCTAGAAAGTAGGATATAACCCTATAATGGTGGAAAGAAGCTCTCCTATCCCTTGAAAAGTGGAATTTTCATAAGATAAATCTCTATAATTATGGGATGAAGCTCAAGTGTGATCTAAGAGAGAGAAAATGATGCATGTGAGGGAAAATGATGCATGAAGTTATGCATGTGTGGGAAAATGATGCATGTAGACCAACAAAACCCCTTATGCATAAATTAGGTGAGTATGATGCATGGAAAATCATGAAAATATGAAGCCATGTTATGTACCCAAGTACAAAAAAAATATTCTCAAAAAGTGAGGAAAGAGGGAAAACCCGATGGGAAGAACCCTACCCCCCCCCAAAAAAAAAAAAAAGAGAAAGAAAAGAAGAGGATAGTGTGGAGTAGACTAAGAAGCCTACTCTAAAATAGATGTCTCCTTCACTCCTTAGTGATCTCCTAATCTATGAAATTCTACTCAGTGAAGGATTCAATAAAGATGTTTGCAATTTGTTCTATGGATGGACAATATTATAGAACAATGAGTTGATCATGAATAAGCCCATGGATGTAATATATGTGAATATCAATGTGCTTGGTCCTCTGTTGTTGAAACAAATCTCTAGAGATCTATATGGTACTTTGATTGTCACAAAATATGACTTTACGATGGTGATATTGAATACCAAACTCAATGAGAAAATGTTGCAACCAAATGGCTTATGTTGTTTTATTTACTATACCTCTATACACTGCCTTTGTAGTCGATAAAGAAATGGTTGAATACTTCTTCCTTGACCAACAAATAGTACCTGAGCCAAAAATGAATACATAAATAGAAGTGCACTTATGATATGTTCCATCACCAAACCAATCAAAGTATATGTACCCCAAAACATGTGAGTACCCTTAATATAGTGGATAATTATCTTTGCAACTTTCCAATGGAATTCCTGAGGCTCCTGAATGTATTTGTAAACTGATCCAACACCATAAGGGATGTCAAGTCTAGTGTGGGTGAGATTAATAAAAATCCCAAACAACAATCTATACCATGTACTATCCACCAAAGGCATGGTACTTCCATCCTCAAGGTTGACTCTTGGAAGAAAAGGTGTTGCAAAATTTTTTTGATCAATCATTTGAAATCTAGTGAGAAAATCTAGTGCATATTTGTACTGTGCCATTTTGATTCTTAAATCAGGTTTGGTGATTTTAGGATCAATAAGTAATGCAATGGTCCCAAATAACTCATGGAAAACTTGTCATACGAGGAAAATTTAACCACAACAATAGATGAAGTTGAACTTTGTGTGATCAATAAGTCATCTAAATAAATAAATATTAACAAAAGAGATTCAACATGTCAAAGCATGTAAAAATTAGGATATAAATTACAACGAAATAAACCTTGGGAAAACAAGAACACATCCATATTTTCAAACTAGGATTGTGGTTCTTGCTTGAGGCCATACAAAGGTTTCTACAATCTACATACAATAGATGAATCCTAGATATATCT
>ML808910.1:92627-113651 GCA_009831015.1 Picea engelmannii | reverse complement strand
TGATTCACCCCCCCTCTCAGTAATCCAACAGAATGATCCAAATTTTATGGGGTATATGGTCTAAATTCGGATGCAAAGTTCATAAAACTATAAAGCTAATAGATAGTCCATGTGGATCAAAGAGATGCTCACTTCCTCATTAATTAATTGGGATAACAAGTTGCCCATATGGGTCAAAAAGAGTCCCACCTCTCCATTATTGTATTGGGTTTTATTTTCCACTACTTAGTTAGCCCGGTAGTTAGATATTTTTTTTTTTGTAAATAAAAAAGAGATAATTCCTATTAATGAGATGTCACTGTACAAAATTGATACATGTCACTGGTCTACCACCTGTTCCGCAAAACTAATGGAAAGCGAAATAGGTGGCCACCTATTATGCTTTCGGCCAAAAAAGGGCATCCGCCACGTTTTGTGCCAATTGGAAACTAGATCAGGTGGTGGATGGTAGTGTTGACATAACTGTTTGTGTAAACTAAGCATACTAATAAACTCTGGAAATTAAAACTAGGCAAGAAATGAGCAGAGTACCAGACCAGGTTGACAAGAAAAAAAGCACCATCACCATGCCAGTGAAGCTCATCCCACTGTGCATATTTATACATTAGAGGAGGTGTGAGAACCATGGAACCTACCATTTGGAGTGTCACTATGAAGCATGCCATCGTTGGGATGGAGCACGAAGGGTTGCGCATAGGTCGGGCACCTATGCTTTGTTGGTGCGTTTGAGAAGGCATCGAACAACATTTCGATGCAGCTGTTGATGAGGGTGTCTCGATGGATTTGGTCCACCATATAACCCTTGATGTCAAAAATAAGCTCCATTTTCTTCAGACTGAAGAGGTTGGGTGGAGTCTGGTCGCATTTCTCAACTGTTTTCAGCAGTGGAGGTGCCACGATGGGGTACTTCTCCTAGATAGTGTAGGTGGCACCCTCCATGGCCGTCATTGTTCCTGTAACATCCCCACTAGTGTTGGGGAGAATGTGTGTATCCAGGACTATGTGGAGGAATTCCTCCAGGAATTCCTCCTAAATATTTTAAGTGGTGCCATCCATGGCCACCTCTATACTAGTAACAACAACATTGGTGCTAGGGTGCAAGTAGTCATATGAGACCATGTAGAGGAGGGATTATGATGGAACATGAATTGGTTCCTCCAGGAATTCCTCCTCCACGAAGGCCATTAGAGGAATATAAGGGCACACAATTCGTTGAGTCTAGGAAATTGACAAAGCTCGCTCCAAATTATGTAGGCATATTTTCCTGTTTGCATGAATGTACCAGGAAAGACCTCACCTGGGATTTCCTCTCTCTCTCAGCATGGAGGAGCCCGGGGGTGAAGAACCAATTGGACCAAAACCAAGAGAACCAACTGTGCCAAAACCAAATTCCCGTGTAGAGTGAGGTGACAGAGCACTGAGGAAAAGGGTTTAAAGCCATGGGAAAGATGGATAGTTAACCGAGGGGTAGACATGACTATTATGCTACCACCCATACTCAAAATCCCCCTCCTACCATTAATTGTCAAGGCCTCCATTAATCTAAAGTGGGGGATTTTTCCTCCCTTCCTCTGCAAGCTTTTATGGTTGCCCTCCATTCAAGACTGGGGTGAGGGATGGCGGTCAACCATATTTATGGTTGATTTCATGGGAGGGTTGCATGGACTCATTTGGGATACGTGTCACCCCATCTGGAGGGGTAGTTAGATATATTATTATAATTATAGAGACTCATTTAATGAGATATTTCCATTATTGTATCAGTTTTTATTTTCCACTACTTAGTTAATTGGGTAGTTAGATCTATTATACTAATAATAAAGACTCATTTAATGATCTCTTTTTTACTTTGTCCAATGGACCATTTTGTAATGCTATATAAATGCCTAGAAAGCCTTCTCATAATATCAAGTTACTCATTTTGGATTCTCTCATATTTTATATTGTTCATTGTGAGATTAATTAGCTCTGAGTGATTTACTAGAAATTAGTTTTAGAGGTGAGGCTCCTCTTTGAGACTCACCTCCCAAGTACTTCATTTACATGTTTTGTTTTTATCCATGTTTTTTTTTCATGCAATATTGGCACATATAAGCTCCTCCTCTCTCGACATTCAAGCCATCCAGATCTCAACCCTCGAGATTCGGATCATTTCTAATATACTTTGGGTCGAAAAGAATGATTTAACTTGAACCATGCTTAAGAAAACTCAACAACATTTTCTGTATGAAATGAAATGTGGATAATAGTTCATAGGTTGAATGAGTATATGCAAAGTGCTTTGAAAAGACAAGGAAAGTATTCATTGATCAATATATGAGAAATGTGCAAATAGAGGGCCTTTATTTTTAACCTTTTTCTTGTGGGAATGGTTCATAATAAGAAACCATAAAATTATAATAGAGCATAAGGGTGTAAATGTAAATGAGGGCATAGTGTACAACAAATGAATTAGATCTATTGCAAAGACCTAACTTGCAAAGGTTTGGTAAAAGGCCATGCAATTTTAAAACTCATATGAACTTTTTGGAAATGAATCACTTCACAATACTAGCATAAGACAAACACTATATTCAAGTATGAATTAAAGGATAGGGATAGATTAAAATGGAGGGAAAATAAGATGAAAAATAGCTATTGTAAATCGTTTTATCAATGAAAAAATGTTATAGAAACATGCTCTTAAGTCATACCAACAAATCAACTACATACATTTTCTTTGAAGCCACGAATTACTCTCAAATGTGTGCTACAAAAAAAACTTATATGCCCATGATTCCATTATTCCATGACTGAGTCAATTTGAGTTTATTTCTATGTGAGGATAATTTTTAGGATAGCAATGGTAAACTAGATCATAAAACATGCGAGCTTCAATCCCTTATGATCTTCAAACAAACCAAATCAGCTACCATATTGTTGTTCCATCACCTTAACCCTGAAACATATGTCTCTCATGCATTAATTATCACATCGCTCAAATTTGTTGCAAATATCAATAACCATTAATACACATAACCATGCCACATATGGATTGTATATCAACATATATCAAAGTGATAGGGTGAGCAATCAAATGATTAAATTTTGTGATATTATCAATGAAATGATATATGTATTGCATAAACATTGTAGTGCCTCTTTTGATTCTTATGTCAAACATATAGCATAACCCATAATAAATAGTATAACTCATAAATGTTCCATATCACCATATAATTTTATTCCATAGACACGATTTATAACCATTTTTGTCACAAAATGAAATGATACCCATTGGAATTCATTGTATAATCTTCCTAGTGGCACTCTTGTCATACCTTAGAAAAATAAAGTAATGGTTAGGATTTAGTCTTGCAATCATTTGCAATATTTATAAAGGTTGGTCATATATGTATTGGGTCAACAATTTCTAGTGTGGAGGTTATTGATTCACAATTAAAAATAATCATGGATGTGATTAAGGAAGAAGAGATACCATTCAAAGAGGATCCTTTTGAAAATGTTTCTTTTCAAGATAGGCATTCCATTTTATTACTTCTTATACTTATTATTGTTTGTATCTTGATTTTCTTTATGGTTCGATCATGTAGGAAGTCACCCATGATCCTATTCAAATAAATTCTACAAGGCCAAACCCTTATGTGGTACTTGATGGTGGTAATTTACAAGTAGAATATAGAGAGGATGAGACCTCTTCCCATGAAATTTTTAGTTTTCTTCCTTATCAACATTTTACATGGGATGAAGGAATTGTTCTAGAAAAATAGATCATATTGTGTTTAGTTCAACTGCAATTATGATTAATAGAGAGTCTTGTTGTTCAAGTGACCAATTAGTTGAGATAGAGGCTAATACATGCCATGAAACAAATGATATCAGCATATTCCACCATGGTATTAATAATATGCCTTATATATTGTTGGAGGATAGTCCATGCAAATTATTTGATCCCATTAATTCATCTCAAGTTGTTGTTTATTTGAAATATGAGCCAAGGGAGGCTTGTCAAGACAATGAGGCACTTCGGTTTGGACTGATGGTTATGTCAGGTTCTCATTATTTTTCTTTCTCATATAGAATTATGGATAGCATCAATATTAAGTCTCTCCCAGAAGGTACATTTCATGTGAATTTCATACATGGTTCCCATTAGGTATGATAGTCATTTTTTAATTCCCACCAACAAGTTTCTGATGTTCACTATAAATTTTATGATACAATTGGCTATTGGTTGTAGGGATATTAATTATCTATGTTTCCCATGAATTATAATATTGTCATCTTTCGCATGATGGGTAGAGATTTACTTGATTTAATTCTTCCTATTTTTGGTCTCTTACTACTCCAATTTATGTTGATTTTTTATGAAAATGTGTGATCCAAGTGGATATCGGTGGCTACCAACCTTTTCCGACTGGCTCAAAACAGTTTTCTAGCAATTTTGGCAATTTACTATTTTTAGCAGTTTTTAACTTCCGAGGCCATTTTGAGGGCCCAAATGAAGGTTTTTTGAGATAAAGGTTCTCAATGATTTCCAAAGGCATGATTGAGCCCCCAAAATAAATCTCCTCAACAATACCTTTCCAACGAGCTATCACACGCCTAAAACGGAGATCGTATGCAAAAGTTACGACCCTGAGAAGTTGATGTACTCACTTACCCAAACGGGGCCCATATGACTTTTGGCGCTTCATCTCCTAGGGTTAGGTTTTTGGATGTCTAGGGTTTTTGGGCATTCCTGTTTATTGTAAAAAGGCCTTCAGAGCCTCATTGTAACCATCTTCTTGCGAATGCGAGTAGCCGTCACATCTCTTCTCAGAGATAAGTTGCCACCATTCTAGCGAGTCTTTCACTCTGTATATTTACAGTCTCTATACATTTCTTTCATTAATAGAAATCATGTATTACTGTATATTTGTGTTTATGGTTGCATATCTAATATATTTCTGTTATATTATTGGATATACGCGATATCTCTCTACATTTCTTTATTATATCTCCGCTCTCATTTCGTGCCAAAAATAATCCAGATCAGTGGTATCAGAGCAGGCTGCTCTTGATCATTTTTTTAGTGCATGTACCCGATGAGGTCCAGGTATAGAAACTTGGGTCTCGATCTTGTCTCTCTTGAATGCATCTCTCTCGCACACCCAACAAACCCCCAATGGCAGAAGAAAAGAAAAATGACGGAGCAGACGATCCTATCAATCTGTTGCTTGAGCAAGCTCTCACACGACAGAGAGACGAAATGATGGAGAATTTTTCCCACATACTTAAATTCTTGGCGATAGCATCAGGCACATCTTCATAAAGCGACCACTTTGGATCACCTCACCTTTCAAGGTACAAGTTAATTTTGATATTCCTGTATTTGAAGGACAGATAGATGCAGAAGAACTAGAAAAATGGTTAACTCTGCTAGAAGGTTATTTCTCTGTTCACAATTTTTCCAACAAAGAAAATATCACCTTCACACTCCTTAAATCTCCCCCTCATGTCAAACATTGGTGGGAAACTTACTGGGAGAAAAGTTCCACAGAGGAGTTTGGAATATACGGGGCCGATCCCACTTGGGATTTTTTTGTGGATGCAATAAAGGAACAGTATTACCCTGTTGGAAACTATGAGGACCAGTACATGAGATGGACCACACTGCGGAAAGACAGGGGCCAAGCAGTTTTAGAGTTCACCAATACCTTCCATACCTTGCACACCAAGCTGGGTATCAAAGACTCTGAGCGGAATTTGGTTCTGAAATACCATGGGGCTCTACACAGATACATCCAGACTGAAATGGATTTTCTGGAAATCTCATCACTCGGTGCTGCTTATCGATATGTTGTTAAAATCGGGAAAAAATTTAAGCACCAGAATAAACAGGAGTTTGGGTCTGCAAATCTGCAACAACCGAAGTATGACAAAGAAGGCCCTAAAAAATAGTCTCCCGAAAACCAGTCCAAGACACAGTAAAAGAAGGGTCATGGGAAGACAAAGAAGGATACTGGAAAATGGTGTGAGTTCCACAAAATCCCCTGGCACAACACCCATGAATGTCACTCAAAATAGTCATTGGTGGCCGAGATCAAAGACAAAGAGTCGAACCTTGATTCAAAATTTGATTCTGAAAATAATGGTAAAGGATAGATTATTGACGCGGACCCCACTGCTATTGTCGCGACCGCGGAAATTCAACCAGAAGAACCAACAGATCCTGAAGAGGGGGAGTGCCTTTTTCATTCACAGCTGTGGGTGAAGGGGACCCCACTACATTTTATTGTTGATAGCGGAAGCTAGAGAAACCTCATCTCAGTAGAGGTCATCAAACAGTTGGGATTGTCGACAACACCACACCTGCAGCCATACAACATCGGGTGGCTTCGCCAAGGACGAGATCTCCATGTCAGCCAACAGTGTCGATTGTCATACATCATCTAGCCCTTCAAGGATGAGGTATTATGTGATGTCGCCCCACTGGATGTTTGTGATGTTCTCTTGGGCCAACCATATATATGGAAGCACCATGCTATTTATGAGTATCAACCCCGCAGTGTCATTGTTTCTCTGGGTGGTCATCTCTACAGAATACCAGAGGTAGTTCCAACTACTGTTCGACCTAAAAAGTACCGCAAGGTAGTATCTCATACTACAAAATATAGCTTCTTCACAATCTATTTAAAAGGAGAACAGAAGGACACTACAACCACTACAACCTCGCCCCAAGAACCTTCTATCAAACAGAAGCAAGTCGACAAGGTTGCAAAAAAGTGCAAAGATCACTTCTGCACATCATCCTCTCATGTAGCCTGACTTGTTGAACAACCTCAACCTCAACAGGTTCGTGACAAACTTCCACAAACTGAGCAGCGCAGTGTCTCCAGCAAGGCAAGCAGCTCACCAAGATGCAGATTCAACAAATGATTTTCCCTCTCCCCTGGGAACTCAACGCAATGGATACCATTGCTTCCTAAGGAGGGAGGATTGATCCAGGTGGATATCAGTGGCCACCCACCTTTTCCGACTAGCTCAAAACAATTTTCTGGCAATTTACTATTTTTAGTAGTTTTTAACTTTCGGGGCCATTTTGAGGTCCCAAATGAAGGTTTTACGAGATTGAGGTTCTCAATGATATCCAAAGTCATTATTTATCCCCCAAAATGAATCTCCTCAACAATACCTTTCCAACGAGCTATCACATGCCTAAAACGGAGATCGTATGCAAAAGTTATGACCCCAGGAAGTTGATGTATTCACTTACCCAAACGGGGCCCACATGACTTTTGGCGCTTCATCTCCTAGGGTTAGGTTTTTGGATGTCTAGGGTTTTGGGGCATTCATGTTTATTGTAAAAATGTCTTCAGAGCCTCATTGTAACCATCTTCTTGCGAATGCGAGTGGCCGTCACATCTCTTCTCATAGATAAGTTGTCACCATTCTAGCGAGACTTTCACTCTATATTTTTACAGTCTCTGTACATTTCTTTCGTTAATAGAAATCGTGTATTACTGTATCTCTGTGTTTATGGTTGAATATCTGATATATTTCTGTTATATTATTGGATATATGTGATATCTCTCTGCATTTCTTTATTATATCTCCGCTCTCATTTCGTGCCGAAAATAATCCGAATCAGTGGTATCAGAGCAGGCTGCTCTTGATCATTTTTTCAGCACATGTCCCCGACGAGGTTCGGGTATAGAAAGTTGGGTCTCGATCTTGTCTCTCTTGAATACTATCTCTCTTTCACACCCAAGAAACCCCCAATGGTGGAAGAAAAGAAAAACGATGGAGCAGACGATCCTATGAATCTGTTGCTTGAGCAAGCTCTCACGCGACAGAGGGATGAAATGATGGAGAATTTTGCCCACATCCTTAAACTACTGCCGATAGCATCAAGCACATCTTCATGTGGCCACTTTGGAGGCACCTTGCCTTTCAAGGTACAACTTAATTTTGATATTCCTGTATTTGAAGGATAGATAGATGCAGAAGTCCTAGAAAAATGGTTAACTCTGCTAGAAGGTTATTTCTCTGTTCACAATTTTTTCGACAAAGAAAAGATCACCTTCGCACTCCTTAAATCTCTCCCTCATGTCAAACATTGGTGGGAAAATTACTGGGATCAAAGTTCCACAGAGGAGTCTGGAATATACGGGGTCGACCCCACTTGGGATTTTTTTGTGGATGCAGTAAAGGAACAGTATTACCCTGTTGGCAACTATGATGACCAGTACATAAGATGGACCACACTGGGGAATGAGAGGGGCCAAGAAGTTCTGCAGTTCACCAATACCTTCCATACCTTGTGCACCAAGCTGGGTATCAAAGACTCCGAGCAACATTTGGTTCTGAAATACCGTGGGGCTCTACACAGATACATCCAAACTGAAATGGATTTTCTGGACATCTCATCACTTAGTGTTGCTTATCGATATTCTGTTAAAATTGAGCAGAAATTTGAGCACCAAAACAAATGAGAGTTCAGGTCTGCAAATCCATAACAACCGAAGTATGACAAAGACGACCCTAACAACCAGTCTCCTGAAAACCAGTCCAAGACACAGGAAAAGAAGGGTCACGGGAAGACAAAGAAGGACACTAGAAAATGGTGTGAGTTCCACAAAAGCCCCGGGAACAACACCGATTAATGTCACTCAAAACAGTCATTGGTGGCCGATATCAAAGACAAAGAGCCGAACCCTGATTTAGAGTTTGATTCTAAAAATAATGGTAAAGGACATATCATTGACGCAGACGCCACTGCTATTGTCGCGACCGCGACAATTCAACCAGAAGAACCAACAGATCCTGAAGAGGGGGAGCACCTTTTTCATTCACAGATGTGGGTGAAGGGGTCCCCACTACATTTTATCGTAGATAGAAGAAGCCAGAAGAACCTCATCTCAGTAAAGGTCATCAAATAGTTGGGATTGTCGATAACACCACACCCGCAACCATACAACATCGGGTGCCTTCACCAAGGATGAGATCTCTGTGTCAGCCAACAGTGTTGATTGTCATACAACATCCATCCCTTCAAGGATGAGGTATTATGTGATGTTTCCCCACTGGATGTTTGTGATTTTCTCTTGGGCCAACCATATATGTGGAAGTTCCATGCTATTTATGAGTCTCGACCCCGCAGTTTCATTGTTTCTCTGGGGGGTCATCTCTACAGAATACCAGAGATAGTTCCAACTATTTTTCCACCTAAAAAGTGTCACAAGGTAGTATCTCATACTACAAAATATAGCTTCTTCACAATCTGTTCAAAGGAGAACAGAAGGACACTGCAACCACTACAACCTCGCCCCAAGCACCTTCTATCAAAGAGAAGAAAGTCGATAAGGTTGAAACAAAGCGCAAAGATCCCTTCTGCACATCATCCTCTCATGTAGCTTGACTTGTTGAACAACCTTAGCCTCAACAGGTTCATGACAAACTTTAGCAAACTGAGCAACGCGACGTTTGCAGCAAGGAAAGTAGCTCACCAAGATGTAGATTCAACAAACGCTTTTCCCTCTCCCCTAGGAACTCAACGCAATGGAGACCATTACTTCCAAAGGAGGGAGGATTGATCCAAGTGGATATCGGTGGCCACCCACCTTTTTCGATTGGCTCAAAGCAATTTTCTGGCAATTTTGGCAATTTACTATTTTTAGCAGTTTTTAACTTCTGAGGCCATTTTGAGGGCCCAAATAAAGGTTTTTAGAGATCAAGGTTCTCAATGATAACCAAAGGAATGATTTATCCCCAAAAATGAATCTCCTCTACAATACCTTTCCAACGAGCTATCACACGCCTAAAACAGAGATCGTATGCAAAAGTTACGACCCCGGGAAGTTGATGTACTCACTTAACCAAACGGGGCCCACATGACTTTTGGCGCTTCATCTCCTAGGGTTAGGTTTTTGGATGTCTAGGGTTTTTGGGCATTCCTGTTTATTGTAAAAAGGCCTTCAGAGCCTCATTGTAACCATCTTCTTGCGAATGCAAGTAGCCGTCACATCTCTTCTCAGAGATAAGCTGCCGCCATTCTAGCGAGTCTTTCTGTTGTAGGAAAATCTCCCTGTGGACAGGTAGATTGCCTCAAAGAGATAGATCTTAAATCTAAGACAGAAATTGCTTAATGTGGACACTGAATTCCTTTCAAATCCATACAAACTAACACATGAGAAGGAAAGAGAACAGCAGTACCTTTTTATCGATGTTTGTCCCTGCACGCTCCAAATCGAGCTCCAAACTCTTGCTCCTCGTTGAGTCCTGTAGACAAACAAAGTACGACCAATTCCTACTCTATTGATATTATCTTGAAAACAAATCTATCTATCGACGATAATTTCATGTAATATCAGACACAAACTAGAAAGAAACAGGCCAAGCATGTCATATTAATGAGAATAATGACAGCGGTACTTACAATCGTAGATGTGAATGCGACAGCTTCGTCAAGTCCCCTTCGTCTAACCCTTGCTCGAAATATCCACAACCTGGATGACAGCAGCTTCACTGATCACTCTCCTTTGGCTGACTGTGTTTTTCCTATGAGATCATAGGTTTCATGCTAGCAATTCTTCCCCCTTTTTCACCACCATAGAGCCTGCTTATATAGGTTAAGAGGAGCTTAACCTCTTGAGTTATCTTTAGAACAAGTTGAGGAATTCCCTCCTTAGATCAGGGATCTTATGATGAAACCAAGAATTCGAATGCAACTGCCTTCTAAACTTGAGATATCCTCCCCTTATTCTCCTCAACGGGCCAACTACTGCCTCAGATTAGACAGTGCTCTCTCAAAAGGAGCATCAGAGCGCTATAGAGCTCCCTAGGAAGCTTGAGGGGGGTGTCAGCACTCGAAAGATGGATAACGCTCCTTCATAGGGGACGGAAGGCATTATAACGCTCCCTGATACCTTATAGGGGGGCGCCAGCGCTCCTAAGGCTGATTTAGGGGAGTGCTCACCCTCAAAACCTTTGTTTAAGAGCTCTTCTCAGGTGATAAAAGTTCTTTAACTTCAGTCAATCATTTTCCTCCTTCAAATCAAGTGTATGATATGTCTTAGGTGCCTCCTTAGTGTCATCATTATGGAAGTATGCTTGAACGACATTTGCGACACTTGTGAACAACTTGCGACACTTGTGAAAGTTGTAAGGAACATGTGACACTTACGACACTTGTCGAAGTGAGCAATATTGAGGTGTTACACTTTCACTCTGTATTTTTACAGTCTCTGTACATTTCTTTCATTAATAGAAATCATGTATTATTGTATCTCTATGTTTATGGTTGCATATCTGATATATTTCTATTATATTATTGGATATACGCGATATCTCTCTACATTTCTTTATTATATCTCCGCTCTCATTTCGTGCCGAAAATAATCTGGATCAGTGGAATCGAAGCAGGATTATCTTGATCATTTTTTCAGTGCATGTCCCTGACGAGGTCTGGGTATAGCAAGTTGGGTCTCAAGATTGTCTCTCTTGAATACTATCGCTCTCGCACACCCAAGAAACACCCAATGGCGAAAGAAAAGAAAAACAACGGAGTAGACGATCATATCAATCTGTTGCTTGAGCAAGCTCTCAGACGACAGAGGGACAAAATGATGGAGAATTTTTCCCACATCCTTAAATGTCTTCCGATAGCATCAAGCTCATCTTCATCAAGTGGCCACTTTGTAGGAACCTTGCCTTTCAAGGTACAAGTTAATTTTGATACTCCCATATTTGAAGGACAAATACATGCAGAAGCCCTAGAAAAATGGTTAACTCTGCTAGAAGGTTATTTCTCTGTTCACAATTTTTCCGACAAAGAAAAGATCACCTTCGCACTCCTCAAATCTCTCCCTCATGTCAAACATTGGTGGGAAACTTACTGGGAGAAAAGTTACACAGAGGAGTCTGGAATATACGGGGCCGATCCCACTTGGGATTTTTTTGTGGATGCGGTAAAGGAACAGTATTACCCTGTTGGCAACTAGGAGGACCAACACATGAGATGGACCACACTGTGGCAAGAGAGGGGCCAAGCAGTTCTGGAGTTCACCAATACCTTCCATACCTTGCACACCAAGCCGGGTATCAAAGACTCTAAGCGACATTTGGTTCTGAAATACCTTGGGGCTCTACACATATACATCCAGACTAAAATGGATTTTCTAGACATCTCATCACTCGGTGCTACTTATCGATATGCTGTTAAAATCGAGAAGAAATTTAAGCACCAGAACAAATGGGAGTTCGAGTATGAAAATATGAAACAACTGAAGTATGACAAAGACGGCCCTAACAAACAGTCTCCCGAAAACCAATCCAAGACACAGGAAAAGAAGGGTCACGGGAGGACAAAGAAGGACACCGAAAAATGGTGTGAGTTCCACAAAATCCCCTGGCACAACACCAATGAATGTCGCTCAAAACAGTCATTGGTGGTCGAGATCAAATACAAAGAGCTGAACCTTGATTCAAAATTTTATTCTGAAAATAACGATAAAGGACATATAATTGACGCAAACCCCACTGTTATTGTCGCGACTGCAGCAATTCAACCAAAAGAACCAACAGATCCTGAAGAGGGGGAGTGTCTTTTTCATTCACAGATATGGGTAAAGGGGACCCCCGTTGCATTTTATTGTTGATAGCAGAAGCCAGAAGAACCTCATCTCAATAGAGGTCGTCAAACAGTTGGGATTGTCGACAACACCACACCTCCAGCCATACAACATCGGGTGGCTTCACCAAGGACGAGATTTCCTTGTCAGCCAATAGTGTTGATTGTCATACGACATCCATCCCTTCAAGGATGAGGTATTATGTGATGTTGTCCCACTAGATGTTTGTGAATTTCTCTTGGGCCAACCATATATGTGGAAGAGCCATGCTATTTATGAGTCTCGACCCCGTAGTGTCATTGTTTCTCTAGGGGGTCATCTCTACAGAATACTAGAGGTAGTTCCAACTACTATTCCACCTAAAAAGTGCCGCAAGGTAGTATCTCATACTGCAAAATACAGCTTCTTCATAATCTGTTCAAAAGGAGAACAGAAGGACACTACAACCACTACAACCTCGCCTCAAGCACCTTCTATCAAACAGAAGAAAGTCGACAAGGTTGCAACAAAGTGCAAAGTTCCCTTCTGCACATCGTCCTCTCATGTAGCCCGACTTGTTGAATAACCTCAGCCTCAACAAGATCGTGACAAAATTTCGCAAACTGAGCAGCACAATGTCTCCAGCAAGGCAAGCAGCCCACCAAGATGTGGATTCAGCAAACGCTTTTCCCTCTCCCCTGAGAACACAACACAATGGAGACCATTGCTTCCTAAGGATTGAGGATTGATCCAGGTGGATATCGGTGGCCACCCACCTTTTCCGACTTTCTCAAAACAGTTTTCTGGCAATTTTGGCAATTTACTATTTTTAGCAGTTTTTAACTTCAGAGGCCATTTTGAGGGCCCAAATGAAGATTTTTCGAGATCGATGTTCTCAATGATAGACAAAGGCATTATTGATCCCCCAAAATGAATCTCCTTGAAAATACCTTTCCAATGAGCTATCACATGCCTAAAACAGAGATCGTATGCAAAAGTTACGACCCCAGGAAGTTGATGTACTCACTTACCCAAACAGGGCCCACATGACTTTTGGTGCTTCATCTCCTAGGGTTAGGTTTTTTTATGTCTAGGGTTTTGGGGCATTCCTGTTTATTGTAAAAAGGCCTTCAGTGCCTCATTGTAACCATCTTATTGCGAATGCAAGTAGCCGTCACATCTCTTCTCAGAGATAAGTTGCCACCATTCTAGCGAGTCTTTCACTTTGTATTTTTACAGTCTCTGTACATTTCTTTCCTTAATAGAAATCATGTATTATTGTATCTATGTGTTTATGGTTGAATATATGATATATTTTTTTTATATTATTGGATATAAGCGATATCTCTCTACATTTCTTTATTATATCTCTGCTCTCATTTCGTGCCGAAAATAATCCGGATCAGTGGTATCAGAACAGGCTGCTCTTGATCGTTTTTTCAGTGCATGTCCCCGACGAGGTTCACGTATATAAAGTTGGGTATCAAGCTTGTATCTCTTGAATACTATCGCTCTCGCACACCCAAGAAACCCCCAATGGAGAAAGAAAAGAAAAACGACGAAGAAGACGATCCTATCAATCTGTTGTTTGAGCAAGCTCTCACGCGATAGAGGGATGAAATGATGGAGAATTTTTCCCACATCCTTAAACACCTACCGATAGCATCAGGCGCATCTTCATCAAGCGGCCACTTTGGAGGCACCTCACCTTTCAAGGTACAAGTTAATTTTGGTATTCCTGTATTTGAAGGATAGATAGATGCAGAAGCCCTAAAAAAATGGTTAACTCTGCGAGAAGGTTATTTCTCTGTTCATAATTTTTTCGACAAAGAAAAGATCACCTTCGCACTCCTTAAATCTCTCCCTCATGTCAAACATTGGTGGAAAACTTACTGGGAGAAAAGTTCCACAGAGGAGTCTGGAATATACAGGGCCGATCCGACTTGGGATTTTTTTTGTGGATGCGGTAAAGGAACAGTATTACCCTGTTGGAAACTATGAGGACTAGTACATGAGATGGACCACACTGTGGCAAGAGAGGGGACAAGAAGTTCTGGATTTCACCAATACCTTCCATACCTTGCGCACCAAGCTATGTATCAAAGACTCTGAGCGACATTTGGTTCTAAAATACCTTGGAGCTCTACACAGATACATCCAGACTGAAATGGATTTTCTGGACATCTCATCACTCGGTCCTGCTTATCGATATGTTGTTAAAATTGAGAAGAAATTTAAGCACCAGAATAAACAGGAGTTCGGGTCTGCAAACAGTCTCCCCGAAGTATGACAAAGACGGCCCTAACAAACAGTCTCCCGAAAACCAGTCCAAGACACAGGAAAATAAGGGACATGGGAAGACAAAGAAGGACACCGGAAAATGGTGCGAGTTCCACAAAATCCCATGGCACAACACCGACGAATGTTGCTCAAAAGAGTCATTGGTGGCCGAGATCAAAGGCAAAGAGCCGAACCCTGATTCTGAATTTGATTATGAAAATAATGGTAAAGGATAGATCATTGACGCAGACCCCACTGCTATTGTCCTGACCGCGACAATTCAACAAGAAGAACCAACATATCCTAAAGAGGGGGGGCACCTTTTTCATTCATAGATGTGGGTTAAGGGGACCCCGCTGCATTTTAATGTTGATAGCGGAAGCCAGAAGAACCTCATCTCAGTAGAGGTCGTCAAATAGTTTTGATTGTCGACAACACCACAGCTGAAGCCATATAACATCAGGTGGCTTCGCCAAGGATGATATCTCCATGTCAGCCAACAGTGTCAATTGTCATATGGCATCCATCCCTTCAAGGATGAGGTATTATGTGATGTTGCCCCACTGGATGTTTGTGATTTTCTCTTGGGCCAACCATATATGTGTAAGTGCCATGCTATTTATGATTCTCGACCCCGTAGTGTCATTGTTTCTATGGGGGGTCATCTCTACTGAATACCAGAGGAATTTCCAACTACTTTTCCACCTAAAAATTTCTGCAAGGTAGTATCTCATACTACAAAATATAGCTTCTTCACAATCTGTTCAAAAGGAGAACAAAAGGACACTGCAACCACTACAACCTCACCCCAAGCACCTTCTATCAAACAGAAGCAAGTTGACAAGGTTGCAACAAAGAGCAAATATCCCTTTTGCACATCATCCTCTCATGTATCCCCAACAGGTTTGTGACAAACTTCCGTAAACTGAGCAACGCGCCGTCTCCAGCAAGGAAAGCAGCTCACCAAGATGCAGATTTAGCAAACGGTTTTCCCTCTCCCCCGGGAACTCAACGCAATGGAGGCCATTGCTTCCTAAGGAGGTAGGATTGATCCAAGTGGATATCGGTGGCCACCCACCTTTTTCAACTGGCTCAAAACAGATTTCTGACAATTTTGGCAATTTACTATTTTTAGCAGTTTTTAACTTCCGGGGCCATTTTGAGGGCCCAAATGAAGGTTTTTTGAGATTTAGGTTCTAAATTATATCCAAAGTCATGATTGAGCACCGAAAATGAATCTCCTCAACAATACCTTTCCAACGAGCTATCACATGCCTAAAACGAAGATCGTATGCAAACGTTACGACCCCGGGAAGTTGATGTACTCACTTACCCAAACGGGGCCCACATGAATTTTGGCGCTTCATCTCCTAGGGTTAGGTTTTTGGATGTCTAGTGTTTTTGGGCATTCTTTTTTATTGTAAAAAGGCCTTTAGAGCCTCATTGTAACCATCTTCTTGCGAATGCGAGTAGCCATCACATCTCTTCTCAGAGATAAGCTGTCGCCATTCTAGCGAGTCTTTCACTCTGTATTTTTGCAGTCTTTGTACATTTATTTCATTAATAGAAATCATGTATTATTGTATATTTGTGTTTATGGTTTCATATCTGATATATTTATGTTATAATATTGTATATACGCGATATCTCTATGCATTTCTTTATTATATCTCTGTTGTCATTTCGTGCCGAAAATAATCTGGATCAGTGGTATCAGAGCAGGCTGCTCTTGATTGTTTTTCCAGTGGATGTCCCCGACGAGGTCCAAGTATAGAAATTTGGGTCTTGATATTGTCTCTCTTGAAGACAATCTCTCTCGCACACCCAAGAGACCCCCAATGGTGGAAGAAAAGAAAAATGATGGAGCAGACGATCCTATCAATCTATTGCTTGAACAAGCTCTCACGCGACAGAGGGATGAAATGATGGAAAAATTTTCCCACATATTGAAACGCATGCTGATAGCATCAGGCACATATTCATCAAGTGGCCCACTTTGGAGGCACCTCACCTTTCAAGGTACAAGTTAATTTTGATATTCCTATATTTGAAGGACAGATAGATGCAGAAGCCCCAGAAAAATGGTTAACTCTGCTAGAAGGTTATTTCTCTATTCACAATTTTTTCGACAAAGAAAAGATCACCTTCGCACTCCTTAAAGCTCTCCCTCATGTCAAACATTGGTGGGAAACTTACTGGGAGAAAATTTCCACAGAGGAGTCTAGAATATATAGGGTCGATCCCACTTGGGATTTTTTTGTGGATGCGGTAAAGGAACAGTATTACCCTGTTGGAAACTATGAGGACTAGTGCATGAGATGGACCACACTACGACAAGAGACGGACCAAACAGTTCCAAAGTTCACCAATACCTTCCATACCTTGTGCACCAAGTTGGGTATCAAAGACTCTGAGTGAAATTTGGTTCTTAAATACCGTGGGGCTCTACACAGATACATCCAGACTGAAATGGATTTTCTGGACATCTCATCACTCGGTGTTGTTTATCGATATGCTGTTAAAATTGAGCAGAAATTTAAGCACCAGAACAAATGGGAGTTTGGGTCTGCAAATCCGCAACGAACGAAGTATGACAAATACGGCCCTAACAAACACTCTCCATAAAACCAGACCAAGACACATGAAAAGAAGTGTCATGGGAAGACAAAGAAGGACACCAGAAAATGGTGCGAGTTCCACAAAAGCCCCTGGCACAACACCGATGAATGTCGCTCAAAATAGTCATTGGTGGCCGAGATCAAAGACAAAGAGCCGAACCCTGATTCAGAATTTGATTCTGAAAATAATGGTAAAGGACAGATCATTGACGCAGACCCATCGCTATTGTCGCGACCGCGACAATTCAACCAGAAGAACCAATAGATCCTGAAGAGGGGGAGCCCCTTTTTCATTCACAAATGTGGCTGAAGGGGACCCCTCTACATTTTTTTGTTGATAGAGGAATCCAGAAGAACCTCATCTCAGTAGAGGTCGTCAAACAGTTGGGATTGTTGACAAAACCACACCCATAGCCATACAACATCGAGTGGCTTCGCCAAGGACGAGATCTTCGTGTCAGCCAACAGTGTCAATTTTCATATGGCATCTAGCCCTTCAAGGATGAGGTATTATGTGATGTTGCCCCACTGGATGTTTGTGATGTTCTCTTGGGCCAACCATATATGTGGAAGCTCCATGTTATTTATGAGTCTCGACCCCACAGTGTCATTGTTTCTCTGGGGGGTCATCTCTACAGAATACCAGAGGTAGTTCCAACTATTGTTCTACCTAAAAGGTGTCGCAATGTAGTATCTCATACTACAAAATATAGCTTCTTCACAATCTGTTCAAAATGAGAACAAAAGGACACTACAACCACTAGAACCTCGCCCCAAGCACCTTCTATCAAATAGAAGCAAGTCGACAAGGTTGCAACAAAGCGCAAAGATCCCTTCTGCACATCGTCCTCTCATGTAGCCCAACTTTTTGAACAACCTCAACCTCAACAACTTCATGACAAACTTCTGCAAACTAAGCAGCGCGATGTCTCCAGCAAGGCAAGCAGCTCACCAAGAAGCAGATTCAGCAAACGCTTTTCCCTCTCCCCTGGGAACTCAATGCAATGGAGACCATTGCTTCCTAAGAAGGGAGGATTTATCTAGGTGGATATCGGTGGCCACGCACCTTTTCCTACTGGCTCAAAAGAGTTTTCTGACAATTTTGGCAATTTACTATTTTTAGCAGTTTTTAACTTCTGGGGCCATTTTGAGGGACAAAATGAAGGTTTTTGTAGATAGAGTAGTTGTCACATCTCTACAAAGAAAAGAAAAATGATGGAGAAAATGATCCTATCAATCTGTTGCTTGAGAAATCTCTCACGCGACAGAGGGATGAAATGATGGAGAATTTTGCCCACATCCTTAAATGCCTCCCAATAACATCAGGTGAATCTTCATCAAGCGACCACTTTGGAGGCACCTCACCTTTCAAGGTACAAGTTAATTTTTATATTCCTGTATTTGAAGGACAGATAGATGCAGAAGCCCTAGAAAAATGGTTAACTCTGCTAGAAGGTTATTTCTCTGTTCACAATTTTTTCGACAAAGAAAATAGCACCTTCGCACTCCTTAAAGCTATACCTCATGTCAAACATTGGTGGGAAACTTACTGGGAGCAAAGTTCCACAGAGGATTCTGGAATATACGGGGCCGATCCCACTTGGTATTTTTTTGTGGATGCCGTAAAGGAACAGTATTACCCTGTTGGAAACTATGAGGACCAATACATGAGATAGACCACACTGCGGCAAGAGAGGGGCCAAGCAATTCTAGAGTTCACCAATACCTTCCATACCTTTCACACCAAGCTGGGTATCAAAGACTCCGAGTGACATTTGGTTCTAAAATACCGTGGGACTCTACACAGATACATCCAGACTAAAATGGATTTTCTGGACATATCATCACTCAGTGTTGCTTATCGATATGTTGTTAAAATCGAGCCGAAATTTAAGCACCAGAACAAACAAGAGATTGGGTCTGCAAATCCACAACAATCGAAGTATGAAAAATACAGCCCTAACAAACAATCTCTCGAAAACCAGTCCAAGACACAGGAAAAGAAGGGTCACGGGAAGACAAAGAAGGACACCGAAAAATGGTGCGAGTTCCACAAAATCCCCTGGCACAACACCAATGAATTTCACTCAAAATAGTCATTGGTGGTTGAGATCAAAGACAAAGAGTCGAACCCTGATTTAGTATTTGATTCTGAAAATAATGGTAAAGGACAGATCATTGACGCGGACCCCACTGCGATTGTCGTGACTGTGACAATTCAACCAGAAGAACCAACATATCCTGAAGAGGGGGAGCGCCTTTTTCATTCACAAATGTGGGTGAAGGGAACCCCGCTGCATTTTATTGTTGATAGTGGAAGCCAGAAGAACCTCATCTTAGTAGAGGTCGTCAAACAGTTGAGATTGTCGACAACACCACACCCACAACCATACAACATCGGGTGGCTTTGCCAAGGACGAGATCTTCGTGTCATCCAACAGTGTCGATTGTCATACGACATACAGCCCTTTAAGGATGAGGTATTATGTGATGTTTCCCCACTGGATGTTTGTGATGTTCTCTTGGGCCAACCATATATGTGGAAGTGCCATGCTATTTATGAGTCTCGACCCCGCAGTGTCATTGTTTCTCTGGAGGGTCATCTCTACAAAATACCAGAGGTAGTTCCAACTACTGTTCCACCTAAAAATTTCTGCAAGGTAGTATCTCATACTGCAAAATATAGCTTCTTCACAATCTATTCAAAAGGAGAACAGAGGGACACTACAACCACTACAACCTCCCCCCAAGCACCTTCTATCAAACAGAAGCAAGTCGACAAGGTTGCAACAAAGAGTAAAGATCCCTTCTCCACATCATCCTCTCATGTAGCCTGACTTGTTGAACAACCTCAGCCTAAACAGTTTTGTGACAAACTTCCACAAACAGAGTAGTGTGACATCTCTAGCAAGGCAAGCAGCTCACTAAGATGTAGATTCAGCAAATGCTTTTCCCTCTCCCCTGGGAACTCAACACAATGGATACCATTTATTCTTAATGAGGGAGTATTGATCCAGGTGGATATCAGTGGGAACCCACCTTTTCCAACTGGCTCAAAACAGTTTTCTGGCAATTTTGGCAATTTACAATTTTTAGCAGTTTTTAACTTCCGAGACCATTTTGAGGGCCCAAATGAAGGTTTTTTTAGATAGAGGTTCTCAATTATATTCAAACACATGATTGATCCCCCAAAATTAATCTCCTCAACAATACCTTTCCAACGAGCTATCACACACCTAAAACGGAGATCGTATGCAAAAGTTACGACCCCGAGAAGTTGATGTACTCACTTAACCAAACGGGGCCCACATGACTTTTGGCGCTTCATCTCCTAGGGTTAGGTTTTTGGATGTATATGGTTTTTGGGAATTCTTTTTTATTGTAAAAAGGCCTTCAGAACCTCATTTCAACCATCTAATTGTGAATGTGAGTAGCCGTCACATCTCTTCTCAGAGATAAGCTGCCACCATTCTAGCGAGTCTTTCACTCTGTATTTTTACAGTCTCTGTACATTTCTTTCATTAATAGAAATC
>ML808910.1:58118-83996 GCA_009831015.1 Picea engelmannii | reverse complement strand
CACTCTGTATTTTTACAGTCTCTGTACATTTCTTTCATTAATAGAAATCGTGTATTACTGTATCTCTGTGTTTATGGTTACATATCTGATATATTTCTATTATATTACTGGATATACGTGATATATATTTGCATTTCTTTATTATATCTCAGTTGTCATTCCGTGCCAAAAATAATCTGGATCAGTGGTATTAGAGCAGGCTTCTCTTGATCGTTTTTCAGTGCATGTCCCAGACGAGGTCTGGGTATAGCAAGTTGGGTCTCAAGCTTGTCTCTCTTGAAGACAATCTCTCTCGCACACCCAAGAAACCCCCAATGGTGGAAGAAAAGAAAAACGACAGAGCAGACGATCCTATCAATCTGTTGCTTGAGCAAACTCTCACGCGACAGAGGGACGAAATGATGGAGAATTTTGCCCACATCCTTAAATGCCTGTCAATAGCATGAGACACATCTTCATCAAGCGGCCACTTTGGAGGCACCTCACCTTTCAAGGTACAAGTTAATTTTTATATTCCTGTATTTGAAGGACAGATAGATGCAGAAGCCCTATAAAAATGGTTAACTTTGCTAGAAGGTTATTTATTTGTTCACAATTTTTCCGACAAAGAAAAGATCACCTTCGCACTCCTTAAAGCTCTCCCTCATGTCAAACATTGGTGGGAAACTTATTGGGAGAAAATTTCCACAGAGGAGTCTGGAATATACGGGGCCGATCCCACTTGGGATTTTTTTGTGGATGCGGTAAAGGAACAGTATTACCCTGTTGGCAACTATGAGGACCAGTACATGAGATGGACCATACTACGACAAGAGAGGGGCCAAGCAGTTCTGAAGTTCACCAATACCTTCCATACCTTGCACACCAAGCTGGGTATCAAATACTCTGAGTGACATTTGGTTCTGAAATACCGTGGGGCTCTACAAAGATACATCCAGACTGAAATGGATTTTCTAGAAATATCATCACTCAGTGTTGCTTATCGATATGTTGTTAAGATCGAGCAAAAATTTAAGCACCAGAACAAATGGGATTTTTGGTCTACAAATCCACAACAACCGAAGTATGACAAAGACAGCCCTAACAAACAGTCTCCCAAAAACCAGTCCAAGACACGGAAAAAGAAGGGTCATGGGAAGACAAAGAAGGACACTGGAAAATGGTGCGAGTTCCACAAAAGAACCTGGCACAACACTGATGAATGTCTCTCAAAACAGTCATTGGTGGCCAAGATCAAAGACAAAGAATCGAACCCTGATTCAAAATTATTTTCTAAAAATAATGGTAAAGGACAGATCATTGACATGGACCCCACTGCTATTGTCACGACTGCGACAATTCAACCAGATGAACCAACAGATCCTGAAGAGGGGGAGCACCTTTTTCATTCACAGATGTGGGTAAAGGGGACCCCGCTACATTTTATTGTTGATAGCCGAAGACAGAAGAACCTCGTCTCAGTAGAGGTTGTCAAACAGTTGGGATTATCGACAACACCACACTCGTAGCCATACAACATCGGGTGGCTTCGCCAAGGATGAGATCTTCGTGTCAGCCAATAGAGTCGATTGTCATACGACATCCAGCCCTTAAAGGATGAGGTATTATGTGATGTTTCCCCACTGGATGTTTGTGATGTTCTCTTGGGCCAACCATATATGTGGAAGAACCATGCTATTTATGAGTCTCGACCCCACAGTGTCATTGTTTCTCTGGGGGGTCATCTCTACAGAATACTAGAGGTGGTTCCAACTACTGTTCCACCTAAAAAGTGTCGCAAGTTAGTATCTCATACTGCAAAATATAGCTTCTTCACAATCTATTCAAAAGGAGAATAGAAGGACACTGCAACCACTACAACCTCGCCCCAAGCACCTTCTATCAAACAGAAGCAAGTCGACAAGGTTGAAAAAATGCACAAAGATCCCTTATTCACATCATCCTCTCATGTAGCCCAACTTGTTTAACAACCTTAGCCTCAATAGGTTTGTGACAAACTTCCACAAACTGAGCAGCGCGACATCTCGAGCAAGGCAAGCAGCTCACCAAGATGCAGATTCAACAAATGTTTTTCCCTCTCCCCCGGGAACTCAACGCAATGGATAAAATTAGTTCCTAAGGAGGGAGTATTGATATAGGTGTATATTGGTGGCCACCCACCTTTTCCGACTGGCTCAAAACAGTTTTCTGGCAATTTTGGCAATTTACTATTTTTAGCAGTTTTTAACTTCTGGGGCCATTTTGAGTGCCCAAATGAAGGTTTTTCAATATTGATATTTTCAATGATATCCAAAGGAATGATTGAGACCCCAAAATTAATCTCCTCGACAACACCTTTCCAACGAGCTATCACACACATAAAACGGAGATCGTATGCAAAAGTTACGACCCCGGGAAGTTGATGTACCCACTTACCCAAACGGGGCCCACATGAATTTTGGCGCTTCATCTTGTAGGGTTAGGATTTTGGATGTATAGGGTTTTTGGGCATTCCTGTTTATTGTAAAAATGCCTTCAGAGCCTCATTGTAACCATCTTCTTGCGAATGCGAGTAGCTGTCACATCTCTTCTCAGAGATAAGCTGTCGCCATTCTAGCGAGTCTTTCACTCTGTATTTTTACAGTCTCTGTACATTTATTTCATTAATAGAATTCGTGTATTACTGTATCTCTATGTTTATGGTTGCATCTATGATATATTTCTGTTATATTATTGGATATACATGATATCTCTCTACATTTCTTTATTATATCTCCGCTCTCATTTCGTGCCGAAAATAATCCGGATCAGTGGTATCAGAGCAGGCTGCTCTTGATCGTTTTTTCGGTGCATGTCCTTATCGAGGTTTGGGTATAGAAAGTTGGGTCTCGATCTTGTCTCTATTGAATATAATCACTCTCACACACCCAAGAAACCCCCAATGGTGGAAGAAAAGAAAAATGACAGAGCAGACGATCCTATCAATCTGTTGCTTGAGCAAGCTCTCACGCGACAGAGGGATGAAATGATAGAGAATTTTTCCCACATCCTTAAATGTCTGTCGATACCATCAGGCACATATTCACAATGCAGCCACTTTGGAGGCACCTTGCCTTTCAAGATACAAGTTAATTTTGATATTCCTGTATTTGAAGGACAGATAGATGCAGAAGCCCTAGAAAAATGGTTAACTCTGGTAGAAGGTTATTTCTTTGTTCACAATTTTTTCGACAAAGAAAATATCACCTTCACACTCCTTAAATCTCTCCCTCATGTCAAACATTGGTGGGAAACTTACTAGGAGCAAAGTTCCACAGAGGAGTCTGGAATATACGAGGTCGATCCCACTTGGGATTTTTTTGTGGATGTGGTAAAGGAACAGTACTACCCTATTAGAAACTATGAGGACCAGTACATGAGATGGACCACACTACGACAAGTGAGGGGCCAAGTAGTTTCAGAGTTCACCAATACCTTCCATACCTTGTGCACCAAGTTGGGTATCAAAGACTCCAAGCGACATTTGGATCTGAAATATCGTGGGGCTCTACACAAATACATCTAGACTAAAATGGATTTTCTGGACATCTCATCACTCGGTGTTGCTTATCGATATGTTGTTAAAATAGAGCATAAATTTAAGCACCAAAAAAAAAGGGAGTTTGGGTCTGCAAATCCACAAAAACCGAAGTATGACAAAGACAGCCCTAACAAACAGTCTCCCAAAAACCAGTCCAAGACATAGGAAAAGAAGGGTCATGGGAAGACAAAGAAGGAAACCAGAAAATGGTGCGAGTTCCACAAAATCCCCTGGCACAACACCGATGAATGTCACTCAAAATAGTCATTGGTGGCCGAGATCAAAGACAAATAGCTGAACCCTGATTCAAAATTTCATTCTGAAAATAATGGTAAAGGACAGATCATTGACGCGGACCCCACTTTTATTGTCGTGACTGCGACAATTCAACCAAAAGAACCAACAGATCCTGAAGAGGGGGAACACCTTTTTCATTCACAGATGTGGGTGAAGGGGACCCCGCTGCATTTTATTGTTGATAGCGGAAGCTAGAAGAACCTCATCTCAGTAGAGGTCGTCAAATAGTTGAGATTGTCAACAACACCACACCTGCAGCCATACAATATCGGGTGGCTACACCAAGGACAAGATCTCTGTGTCAGCCAATAGTGTTGATTGTCATACGACATCTAGTTCTTCAAGGATAAGGTATTATGTGATGTTTCCCCACTGGATGTTTGTGATGTTCTCTTGGGCCAACCATATATGTGGAAGTGCCATGCTATTTATGAGTCCCGACCCCACAGTGTCATTGTTTCTATGGGGGCTCATCTCTACAGAATACCATAGGTAGTTCCAACTATTGTTCCACCTAAAAAGTGTCGCAAGGTAGTATCTCATACTGAAAAATATAGCTTCTTCACAATATGTTCAAAAGGAGAATAGAAGGACACTACAACCACTACAACCTCGCCCCAAGCACTTTCTATCAAACAGAATCAAGTCGACAAGGTTGAAACAAAGTGCAAAGATACCTTCTGCACATCATCCTCCCGTGTAGCCTGACTTGTTGAACAACCTCAGCCTCAATAGGTTCGTGACAAACTTCCGCAAACTGAGCAGCGTGACGTATCCAGCAAGGCAAGCAGCTCACCAAGATGCAGATTCAGCAAACGTTTTTCCCTCTCCCTTGGGAACTCAACACAATGGATACCATTTCTTCCAAAGGAGGGAGGATTGATCCAAGTGGATATCGGTGGCCACACACCTTTTTTGACTGGCTCAAAACAGTTTTATGGCAATTTTGGCAATTTACTATTTTTAGCAGTTTTTAAATTCCGGGGCCATTTTGAGGGCCCAAATGAAGGTTTTTCGAGATCGATGTTCTCAATGATAAATTAAGGCATTATTGAGCCCCCAAAATTAATATCCTCAACAATACCTTTACAATGATCTATCACACGCCTAAAACGGAGATAGTATGCAAAAGTTACGACCCCAGGAAGTTGAGGTACTCACTTACCCAAACGGGGCCCACATGACTTTTGGCGCTTCATATCCTAGGGTTAGGTTTTTGGATGTCTAGGGTTTTTCGGCATTCCATTTTATTGTAAAAAGGCCTTCAAAGCCTCATTGTAACCATATTCTTGCGAATGCGAGTAGCCGTCACATCTCTTCTCAGAGATAAGTTGCCACCATTCTAGCGAGTCTTTCACTCTGTATTTTTACAGTCTCTGTACATTTCTTTCATTAATAGAAATCGTGTATTACTGTATCTCTATGTTTATGGTTGCATCTCTGATATATTTTTGTTATATTATTGTATATATGCGATATCTCCATGCATTTCTTTATTATATCTCTGCTCTCATTTCGTGTCGAAAATAATCCAGATTAGTGGTATCACAGGAGGCTGCTCTTGATCGTTTTTTCAGTGCATGTCCCTGACGAGGTCCGGGTATAGAAAGTTGGGTATCGAGCTTGTCTCTCTTGAAGACAATCTCTCTCACACATCCAAGAAACCCCCAATGGCGGAAGAAAAGAAAAACGACAGAGAAAACGATCCTATCAATCTGTTGCTTGAGCAAGCTCTCACGCGACAGAGGAACGAAATTATGGAGAATTTTTCCCACATCCTTAAACACTTTCTGATAGCATCAGGAACATCTTCATCAAGCGGCCACTTTGGAGGCACCTCGCCTTTCAAGGTACAAGTTAATTTTGATATTCCTCTATTTGAAAGACAAATAGATGCAGAAGCCCTAGAAAAATGGTTAACTCTGCTAGAAGTTTATTTCTCTGTTCACAATTTTTTCGACAAAGAAAAGATCACCTTCACACTCCTTAAATCTCCCCCTCATGTCAAACATTGTTGGGAAACTTACTGGGAGCAAAGTTCCACAGAGGAGTCTGGAATATATGGGGTCGATCCCACTTGGGATTTTTTTGTGGATGCGGTAAAGGAACAGTATTACCCTATTGGCAACTATGAGGACCATTACATGAGATGGAATACACTGCGGCAAGAGAGGGGCCAAGCAGTTTCGGAGTTCACCAATACCTTCCATGCCTTATGCACCAAGCTGGGTATCAAAGACTCCGAGCGACATTTGGTTCTGAAATACCGTGGGGCTCTACACAGATACATCTAGACTGAAATGGATTTTCTAGACATCTCATCACTCGGTGCTTCTTATTGATATGCTATTAAAATCGAGCATAAATTTAAGCACTAGAACAAATGATATTTTGGGTCTGCAAATCCACAACAACCGAAGTATGACAAATACGGCCCTAACAAATAGTCTCCTGAAAACCAGTCCAAGGCACAGGAAAAGAAGGGTTACAGGAAGATAAAGAAGGACACCGAAAAATGGTGCAAGTTCAACAAAAGCCCCTGGCACAACACCGATGAATGTCACTCAAAATAGTCATTGGTGGCCAAGATCAAAGACAAAGAGCCAAACCCTGATTCAGAATTTGATTCTGAAAATAATGGTAAAGGACATATTATTGACGCGGACCCCACTGCTATTGTCGTGACCGCGACAATTCAACTAGAAGAGCCAACAGATCCTGAAGAGGGGGAGCACCTTTTTCATTCACATATGTGGGTGAAGGGGACCCCGCTGCATTTTATTGTTGATAGTGGAAGCCAGAAGAACCTCATCTCAGTACAGGTCTTCAAACAGTTGAGATTGTCGATAACACCACACCCACAGCCATAAAACATCGGGTGGCTTCGCCAAGGACGAGATCCATGTGTCAACCAACAATTTCGATTGTCATACGGCATCCAACCCTTCAAGGATGAGGTATTATGTGATGTTTCCCCACTAGATGTTTGTGATGTTCTCCTGGGCCAACCATATATGTGGAAGCTCCATGCTATTTATGAGTCTCGACCCCGCAATGTCATTGTTTCTCCAGGGGGTCATCTCTACAGAATACTAGAGGTAGTTCCAACTACTGTTCCACCTAAAAAGTGCCGCAAGGTAGTATCTCATATTGCAAAATATAGCTTCTTCACAATCTGTTCAAAAGGAGAACAGAAGGACACTGCAACCACTACAACCTCGCCCCAAGCACCTTCTATCAAACAGAATGAAGTCGACAAGGTTGAAACAAAGAGAAAATATCCCTTCTGCACATCATCCTTTCATGTAGCCCAAATTTTTGAACAACCTCAGCCTCAACAGGTTCGTGACAAACTTTCGCAAACTGAGCAGCGCGACGTCTCCAACAAGGGAAGCAGCTCACCAAGATGCAGATTCAACAAATGATTTTCCCTCTCCCCCGGGAACTCAACGCAATGGAGACCATTGCTTCCTAAGGAGGGAGGATTGATCCAGGTGGATATCGGTGGCCACCCACCTTTTTCGACTGGCTCAAAACAGTTTTCTGGCAATTTTGGCAATTTACTATTTTTAGTAGCTTTTAACTTTCGGGGCCATTTTGAGGGCCCAAATGAAGGTTTTTCGAGATCGATGTTCTCATTGATAGTCAAAGGCATGATTGAGCCCCCAAAATGAATCTCCTCGACAATACCTTTCCAACGAGCTATCACACGCCTAAAACGGAGATCGTATGCAAAGGTATGACCCCGGGAAGTTGATGTACTCACTTACCCAAACAGGGCCCACATGACTTTTGGTGCTTCATCTCCTAGGGTTAGGTTTTTGGATGTCTAGGGTTTATGGGAATTCTTGTTTATTGTAAAAAGTCCTTTAGAGCCTCATTGTAACCATCTTCTTGCGAATGCAAGTAGTTGTCACATCTCTTCTCAGAGATAAGCTGCCACCATTCTAACGAGTCTTTCACTCTGTATTTTTACAGACTCTGTACATTTATTTCATTAATAGAAATCGTGTATTACTGTATCTCTGTGTTTATGGTTGCATCTCTGATATATTTATGTTATATTATTGTATATATGCGATATCTCTCTGCATTTCTTTATTATATCTCCGCTCTCATTTCATGCTGAAAATAATCAGGATCAATGTGATTGCAGGTTTGGAGTTACATGGATGGCTAGATTGACATTATGATTTCACGTAGTTCATTTTCAGTTTGTGTAGTGTAAAATAGGAGTAGGATACAATAATTTAGTTTATTTTCCTTGCATTGTTGTTTACAATAGGTTTGATTCTGGTTTTCAATAAATTATAGCTATAAATTATTTTCTTTTTAATTTGTTAGTGTAGTCTAATATTTGTTTCTAGTCTCTAGTTAGTTTACTTTTTCCCTTCTATAATTTTAATAAGAGACACTTGTTGATTGAACACGAAATGAATTTCTTGAATGAGATAGAAAGAAATAAAGGGCTTGCATGTTGGTATTTTTCCCTATGTGCAAAATTAGTTTTGACAAAAATGAAATCATTTATGTTCTCAAAATTTTCACTCTATGTTTTGGATTCATTTGTTGGTCATAGTCCATAAAATTACACCTTTTAATTCTTCATATTATGCCTCCTTATGGATAGATTGTCAATCCAAGTAATGAAAATGAAATTTTAAAAATGAAGAAAACATTGCAATTCCTTTTTGTTATGAAAACAAAAACTTAAGTATTTCCATTCTGATATCTCTATATTAATTGAATTCTGGATGGAAATATTTGTCTTAGTTGGATTGCCTGAGTTTTGATTTTTTTGTCCTATACACAATTAATGAAAGTTTAAGAATCAAAATTCTTTCCATTTTAGATTAAGACGAATCCAATATCTTTTAATGCATTTAAATGATCATTTGATTACAGGTTTGGAGTCTTTCTGATGGATATACTAGCTTTTAGTTTGTTCAATTGCTTTCAGCCAACATGTTTTAGTATATACTTGCCACAGTGGAACTTAGCTAAGTTCTCTTTCTAGCTATTTGCTTTGATCAATTTTAGTTTTACTTTCTTTATTTTTGCTTGTAAATAATTTTAGTTTCAATTGAGACAGTCATTTAAATATAAATTTCCCTATCATACTAGAAGTCTTCTCAATTTGAGTTTCTTCTTGTATGTAATCAAGTTTTAAAGATGAATTGTTATAACCAACAACAAAAGATATTATTTCTTACAGACTGGAAACATGTTTGGACAACTTAGGATAACATTGCTCTATAAATGTTTCTACTAGGATATCTTTGAGAAAATTTTTGGGAAGAAATCATATTATTCACAAATTGACCAGTTGACTAAAGATTCAATTCTAGTCCTACTAATCAATGATGATTTTAGACTTGGTCTTTACTACAACTTTGTTGGGAAACATCTTTCCATCCATTGAAATTGTTGATTTTGATTCACTTTGGTTGCATTTTTTACTAATATGATTATTACCAAGGCATAGTAGTGTTCTCTTAGTATTTTCTCTTGCTTCATCACATAGGAATGGTGAAAGAATTTAAATTATTGGAATTAACAATAATATTTAATAATAAAGAGGCAATGAACACCTTGTTGAAAGGTATCAATGCAATTTCTAAGATTTCAGGTCTTGAGCTTTCAATATCTTATTGTACCAATAACTTCACCATGATAGTAAGTTTAAAGGGTGTGATTTATTGTGGAATGTAACTCATGAATTTATTGGATTTTATATTTTTGAGCATTTCATGAATTCAAACCTATAACAATAGAAATAGTTTAAGTTTACTCATAACCCGGAAGGAAAATCCTATATGGATCAATTGGAATAAGTGTTTTTATTTTATATCAATTTCCTTTAACTCAATTACTCATGTTCCTGTTGGTTTTGATTTCCGGATTATGTACTTAGTTTCTATGGAAAGCCTATTTGGTAGAGAGGCAGGTTACACACTCATCGGTTGAAAACATTTTTTCAATATGTTATGTGATATGTGAGCTTAGGGAAATGAAACTATTATCTTCACTTCTTAGAACACTATTGGAAAATTTATAATACCATTCTTAAGGATTTATCCATCGTGACAAACGTCAACTCATCATTTATTAGAAATCAGATTTTAATAATCTTATTCAATTATGGTTTCTAATGTTATCTTTTCATTTGCTTATGATGGGAGAACCGCTCCATCTAGACTGTTATCTAAGATTATTTGTACTTTATCAAGATTGTTCTAAGTTCTTGTAATACCGCGGTTTTGAGTCCCCATATTAATAATGTATTTTTTTATTTGATGAAAGGCCATAGTGCTTAAACATTAAAAGAGGTTTAAGTGCCTAGGAAATGTAATACTTTGAACATTGCAAATAATAAAATGCATCATTGGATGAAATACAGACAAGGACATATTTATAGGGGGATATGATTCCAGGAGAGATGGGGATAAAAGGGGATAAGTATTTTTATTATATTTTAATTACTCATCTTGGTTTTAATTGAGAAAAGTGGTTACAAGAGTTTCTTGGGGGGCATGCCATGTGGTTATTGATTTCATGTAATTATATAAACACCTCTTGAGGGTTGTTTGGGGTTCTTCTCCATTCTCTCTTTCACTCTATCATTTGGTTCATTCATCTTTTATCTTGGCTAGGAAAGAAAAACGAATTGTTGGGAAAAGAGCCATTGTTTTCTAGTTGTAGTAATTATTGTTGTATTCCAGCCATGAATTGGTGCCTATGTATGCCTGAGATACATCGGCATGTGCTAAATTTTTTCACAGTTGTGAATCCTAAGAGTCCCAACATGGATATTCTCGACTATATGCAATAGATCCTGTTGAATTTTCAATGAGCTATGGCTCATGCATTTTGTTTAAATTTTTTGTTTAACTTTTACTTGAACCAGAAATACTGCAGCAAACCAAGATCAAAATAAGAATAGCCATGCACAAGAACACAAGAAATATCATGGTAATCCCTTCTCAACAAGGGAAGAAAACCCAACCGATCCTTTGCTATATTCTTCAAGAGAAAGACCTCCCACACCATCACCAAACCTAGCACACAAGAGGGTGCTGCAATTCTCATAATTTCAGACCACAACTTCTTAAATCATGAGATGACACAATGATAAGTGTTTTTCCTCCATGGGGGTTCACCTTTATTTATATAAGACTTGTCACATTAAATGATGTGTCTATTGTCACAATAGGGCTGACCTCAATAACTCGAAATCTAATTAATATTTAGCATATTAATTATCTCTTACATTAATTATCTTTTACATTAAGGTGAGGTCGATATGTACCCTTTACGTAACAAATAGAGTTACAGGTAAGTCTGAATCTTGAAAAATATAGCAAGGGATATTATACACCCACTAGTGCTCAGCCACTAGGGGCACATCCATTTGTGCTCAACCACAAGGATGTCTCTCTATCTCACTGCATCTCACAAGAGAATCACACTCACTAGTGCTCAACCACTAGGATCACGTTCACCTGTTCTCATCCATAGGCACGTCCAACTCAACAGATCTTATTTCTCACTTTGTTACACATGAGGGTCATCTAGAGTTCATCATCTCAACTCTATACTTAGAGGAGGCTAATACATCGTTTCATTTATGTCTTAGAATGATGCACCCAAATCATGGTATTTCACACGTTCACTTGTGCTTAGCCACATGCATGTCCAACTCAGCAGATCTTCTTTCTCACTGCGTTACACAGGAGAATCATATGGAGTTCATATCAACTCTCTGTGAGGAGGAGGCCAGAACAACATTCCAGTTCTGTCTCAGATAGGAACCACACACCCAACTCATGGGCTCTCTCTCAGGTCTGTGTCCTAGAGGATGTCTCACGCAGTTGTAATCATCAGCACGCCCTCTCAGCTAGGGAGGCATTCTTCACCAAGCCAATTCTCTCATGGAAGTGCTTGAACTTTGTCCTGGCTGTAATCATCAAAACTCCCTCTCAGCTAGGGAGGTAATATTCACCAAGTTATTTTCTCACAGAAGTACTTGAACTTTGTATTGGCAAGTGGTTTGGTGAATGTATCTACAATTTTCTCATGTGTGGGAAGGTATTGCACATGTACTGCTTTCCTCTGCAACATTTCTCTAATATAATGATATTTTATTTCAATGTGTTTCGATCTATCATGAAACACATGGTTCTCAGAGAACTTCACACAACTCTGGTTATCACAAGTAATAATGGGATCCATCTCATGATCAAATAAATCTATCAGAATCCAACCTACTTCGTAGAATACCACACTCAATGTTATATACTCTACTTCTATGGTACTCAAGGCCACAGAGCTTTGTTTCCTGCTACACTAGGAAACCATGGCCAACTCCAAGGTAAAACAACAATCGAATGTTCTTTTTTGGTCCATTGTACTCTTTTCTCAATCTGTATGGCATATCCCTGCAAACTCAAGTTCACACTGGAGGCATATCTTAGTCCATATCCAATTGTGCCTCGTATATATCTCAATAAATTCTTTACTGTTATCCAGTGAGTCTGTCTCGACTAACTCATGGATTGACTAAGAACATTTGTTGCATAGCATATATCTGGTCTAGTGTTAACCAGATACATCAATGATCCAATCAGTTGTTGGTACACATGTCGATCAATCTCATCTGAATCATCATCATTTATTTTTTGTCAAATCCATCACCATTGGTTCAGACATGGATTTTCATTCTTTCATACTGAACTTCTTTAATATACCCACTATACATTTTCCTTAGGAAAAGTCTCATTGGTCCTCTATCATACTTCTTTTCCCAAGAAGTAGTGCATCATACCTAGATCCTTCATATTGAAATCAGAAGTCAAAGCTTGCTTGTAACACCACCACTTCATGAATAAATCATCAAAATTAGGCTCTCGTCACCAACAATGTAATATTATAGGTTTGGATTAGAAACACTCTTGCTGAAACCCAAACTTCATCAAGAATCCATCTATCTTATGTAGTTTCCAACCCATGGATGGTAGTACAGATGGAAGTGCATCAAGCTAATGGATCAATCAGTCTCATCATAGTTCACTTCCTCTTCTTGTGATAATCCTCTAACTATAAGTCTCATTTTGTATTTCTTGATACTTCCATCAGTTGCATGTATTTCTACCTCTTGCAGAGTTTTTCAAGCCCAGACAGGCCTTTTATGGCCTATTGTAAAGTCCTTGGGAGTATCAACTAGAACAATTGGATCAACTGTATCAATGGCTATCTCCCTCTAGACTGTTGAAGAGGAAGAAGATAATGTCTCTCTTTCTCAATTAGTTTGACTTCTTCTGAGTCAAGTGACTCCCTCTAAAGTCTAAAGGATAAGCATATTCCTTTGTTGTTAACCTACCTAGAACAAGAAAACAAACAAAATCAAATAAGAAAATAATATCTCCTAGTGGATATTCATGAGTACATCTCTAGAATAAAAAAAAATTAAGGATTTTTGTCACAGTTACAACACCTACTTGTAATGTAGCAACCTTAGAAATGTAGGTTATAGGAATGATCATTTAAAACAATCAAACCTGGAGTCTTCACTTCTAGTGTGTTGCTCCTCTCGATGCAGTGAGATCCTTATGGATCCATGATTGCATCAAGGGTTCCTTCTTCCTACAAGTACCCTTATGAGTTATGAAAATAATATATATACAAGTGAATACCTAACAGTGTACACCAATGGAGGTTATACTTGTTTGTCAATGGCATTCCTCACTTGTTTTCCATAGACTAGAAGGCACATTATGTTGTTGTATATTTCTGTGGCCACCTGCCACTGCTACATTCTATAAATAGACTTGTTTTCTCTTGTAGCCACCTTGTACTATACAAGTATCTACATCAACCTTGTAGCTCAAGACTATAATCAAGGCTCTATTGGTGTTTGTAGATGACATAAGTAATAATGAGAAACTCCTTGTTGTCAACCAATGACTAAATTTTCTGAAATACCCTTGAGCTGCTAGCACAAGTATTTAGGACCAAAAAATTCAAGAAACCAGTATTGTTGTATTTTTTATCTATTAGTGATGCAATACAGAACTTGTACAAGTCAGAATATAATATTGCAAATGGATTTTCTTCTTCAGTCATCCTCTGCTCCAAATCATCTTCAATATTAATACTTTGTGTTTGCAAGTTTCACCGGTCCACTCTTTTCATAAATATCTTCAAGTGATTATAATTTCATGTGGAGAGAACTTCAGGGGTAGATGGAACATCATAGGAAAGAGCATAAAAGTTTGGACAATAGTTGGAGAGAATAATTCATAAGCACAAATTCAAACAACAGTTGGAGAGGATAATACACAAAAATAAAATAATTGAGTTGTCCATCAATTTACCATTCATCCATGCTTGATACAACACTAATAAAATCCAAAAATAATACTCTTCCATGCATGAACTTGCCAACCAAAAATTGCCTAGGACACCCTCAATTGGTGCACCTTAGTCCACCCAAAATAAATTGGATGAATTTTGGATAAGATTAACTTTATAGACTTCCAATATGGGTGGTCTTCTTTGGAAAACAATAGATATGACATTATAAGAGTTTTTAAGAGAACAAACAGATCTCCTTAACTTTCCACAATCTACCCACAAAAATGAAAACAATGCTCTTCCATTGCCCTCGAACTGAGGTAAACGTTACACAGGATGGAAGTCTCATCATTCACTTCAGGAATCTAGACAATGTCTCATATTTTGGGCTAAGACAGCCTTAGTTTTCACTTTAGAAGGGGTCTGACCCCTCTTTATTAAAGGTTTTATGTTCATGGTTTTATGTGGTAATTTTTAGAGGGGCCTCAGAACAGGCCAAGTTTCTTACTGTGGTTTCCATAATTTTTCTTGCAGTTTAGGGTAGGCCATGCTCCTCAAGCATGCATCTACCTTGTTCTAGCATTCGACCCTTCTCCTAGGCTCCCACCTCCTCTCCCATACACCTTGGCTATTGTGGGGTTTCTCCTAATCTTCGGCCTCCTTTCCCATACACCACATAATTTTTAAAAGGAAGATTTAGCCCTTAGAGGGGTTTATCCTTTGTTGTGGTATTCTCTTAGGGTCTTCAACAATGCTCAGGCCTGTGGCCAGCCTCAACCTTCAAAATGAAATTAAGAGGGGTTTGGCCTCATCAACTACCACTGAATTTTCAAGGACAAGTCTGACCCTCTTCTCTTCACACCTACAACAGAGTTTAGAACTTACCTTCAACTTTAATGTACAATGGTCTTCTTCAAGATTTCTCTGATACCATGTTGAATTTTCAATGAGCTATGTCTCATGCATTTTCTTTAATTTTTTTGTTTAACTTTTACTTGAACCATAAATACTGTAGCAAACCAATATCACAAGAAGAATAACCATGCACAAGAACACAAGAAGTATCTTGGGAAACCCTTCTCAACAAGGGGATAAAAACCATCTAATCCTTTGCTATATTCTTCAAGAGAAATACCTCCCATACCATCACCAAACCTAGCACACAAGAGGGTGTTGTAATTCTCATAATTTCAGACCACAACTTTTGAAATCTTGAGATCAAACAATGATAAGAATTTTTCCTCAATGGGGATTCACCTTTATTTATATAATACTTGTCACATCAAATGATGTGTCTATTGGCACAATAGGGATGACCTCAATAACTCAAAATATAATTAATAATTACCATATTAATTATCTTTTACATTAAGGTTTGGCCGACCTGTACCCTTTACATAAAAAATAGGGTACATGTAAGTCTGACTCTTGAAAAATATAGCAGGGGATCTTATACACCCACTAGTGCTCAGCCACTAGAGGAACATCCATCTATGCTCAGCCACAGGGATGCCTCTCTATCTCACTCTATCTCACAACAGAACCACACTCACTAGTGCTCAACCAGTAGGATCACATTCACTTGTGCTCATCCACAGGCACATCCAACTCAACAAATATTCTTTCTCACTGCGTTACACAGGAGGGTCATCTGGAGTTCATCATCTCAACTCTCTACTCAGAGGAGGCTAATACACTATTTCATCTATGTCTCAAAACGATGCACCCATCTCATGGGATTTCACACGTTCACTTGTGCTCAACCACATGCACGTCCAACTCAGCAGATATTCTTTCTCATTGTGTTACACAGGAGAATCATCTGGAGTTCATATCAACTCTCTGTAAGGAGGAGTCCAGCACAATGTTCTAGTTCTGTCTCAAATAGGAACCACACACACAACTCAAGGGCTCTCTCTTAGGTCTGTGTCCTGGAGGATGTATCACGCAATTGTAATCATTAACAAAGCCCTGAAAAGAAGTGGACAACCTGAGGGATTGTGTGGCAGTGAATGGGGTTCATCATCTTTGGGTGGTACAAACTGGAGAGAAGAGATATGGTGTACTATGGATTGTTGTGTGTTGAGAAACCCATGAGATCTTGAGTTTTTTCAGGTTTGGGAAGATGAGTGCCACTCTGGAACCCATATCTTTGGATTCATAGCCCTAGCTCGAGGGTGACCTATTGTTGAGACTTGGAACAACAACATCTAAGGTTGGGTGGAACGTCCTTGGTCTATATCCAGTTGGTGATTACTTTTGTTTAAGATAAGTGCTCTCTGCCATGGTTTCCTTTGATTGTATATTTATTTGCGTTGTGTATTACTTATTAAATTCGAGATTCGTATTTATATTGTGCCTGGTTGCTGGTCATTGATGTGCATGACATGTTTAAGCATTATTTTAAAGTCTAGCATGAATCTTGATTATTGCATGTATGCCTATTGCATTTCTTCCATGCTTCTTTATTAGTTAATTGTTACGAGAATTCAAAATAAGTTCAAGAAGTGTGTTTTGAAGTAGTGTGTCCTAACCTTGGTGGTTGGGTACATTACAGATTGGTATCTTATCTTTTGGTTCAAACATTGGATTGGTATGCGATGAAACGAGTGAGAATTGGGAAAATTTGTTATTGAAGACTTCAATCTAAGCGAATTTGGGGAAAAGAGGTGGAAAATTAGAGAGAAACTCCCAAATTTTGTGAGAAAATATGAGTTTAAATGATTCAAGACTATCAAAGAATTTTAATGGAGTCAATTTGCAGAGTTGTAGAGTTAGATTCTACCTACAAGATCAAAAATTTGAGTTTTAATGGTCATTGTAGTGTTGGGATGAGTTTGATGAATTGATGAACGAGATCATGTTTGATCTTGAGATCAATGACCCAGATTCATCTTTGAAAAATTACAAATATATATAATGTTTTCAAAGTTTGACAAAGTTACTAGATAAATGACCGAGATTGATTTTTAGCAATTGGGAGAAGGAGAAAGATTGATGGTCTAGATTCATTTTGGCCTTTAGGAGTTCAGATTTGATCGACAGTCTAGATTCATTGGGAATCAGTAAAAAAACTTCCAAGTGTTAGAGATAGCTAAAGGATATCACTGACGAGATAATGAGTTGATGGTCGGGTCAGCCAAATTTGGGAGAAGTATTTTTGGTCATGTTGGGGAAATGGCTGACGGGTCGATGGGCTGACAGTTGGGCTGGCCAAATTTGGGCGATGTATATTGGTCTTCCAAGAGAAATGGCTGACAGGACGATGGGACGATGGTCAGGTCAACTATATTGGTGAAGTATTTTTGGTTGTCCAAGGGAAATGGTCAACGAGCCGATGAGTCGACGATCGGGTTGACCAGATTTGGGTGATGTGTTTTGTTCATCCAAGGGAAATGTCTGACAAGTCAATGGTTGGGTTGGCTATATTGGTGAAGTATTTTTAGTCATCCAAGGGAAATGGCTGACAAGCCAATGGGATAACAGTCGAGTGTCAGATGATTCAGCGAAGTGTTCGATCGAGAAAGAGAATGATTGATGATCGATTAAGGAAAAAGGATGAGGATGTGTCATGACATGCCAACATCTAGGTGTCATGTCACATTAACATCAACGTGGCATGCACGTCGACAAGAATTCCATGTTAGAGTCTATGTGTCATGCCACATCATCATCCATGTAAACAAAGAAATGGTTGATGACCGATGGTTGAGTCATCCAAATTGGAGAAGTGGTTTTCATCATTGAATAGGAATGACCAATGGTTGGGTCAGTCAAATGGAGAGGGTGTTTCATCCACCAATGAATATCATTGATGATCGACGGTAGAGTCGACCGGTTTAGAGATGTGTCACAATTGGTTGTTAGGGAAAAGGGTCAATGATTGATGGTCATGTCAATAGTTTGGGAATTATCAACAAATGAATAACTTATATCTCACCCAATTTTGAGATCGGTGGTGTAAATTGCCCCATAGAAAAAATTGTCCATCAATTAAAAAAAACATTGTCTGGAGCCATTTTTGTATTTTGGCCATAACTAGAGAAGATTAAGTCAAATTGATATGAAAATTATGTTTTTTTTTCACAGGGAAGAGATATACAAAATTTACAAAGAGGTACATTGTCCAATTCTACTTGGATTTGCCAGAAATTCAAAAATAAGGAGTTTTTAAAGATTTGGGTCCAGATCATTGGAAGAGGTCTAGATTAAGCAGAAATTCTTGGAGAGATTCCAGAAAGAGGACATGGAAATAACCCATGAAATAACTAAATAAATTCTAAGAGGATTGGAATGGGGATGTTGAAATAGGCCAAAATTCACTATTCCAGACCACTTTTTGGGGATTTTTGAGATTTTCAGAGCAGAAAAAGTGACCCTAGATCACAAAATTGGAAATTTTTGTTTACTTGAAATTTTATACTCATTAAGAAAAAAAAAATTGGTTTACTGAGAGTTTTCTATAAGTGCACAAATTGATAAATAACCAGTTTTGCTAAAAATTCAAGGGGTGAAAAAGGACAAAGTTGTCATTTTCAGATTGTTGTAGTTCTTTAGTGGAGAACAAGCTTGAAAATATGAGAATTGTTATAAATTCCTTGTCATTATTATTATCTATGTCTCATACAAATTTTTCTCTAGTTACTAAAATATTTTATTCTACAATTGATAGAAGTTGGCCTTTCAATAAAATTACACCAGTGGAGAAAATGCACAATTGGGGTGAAAATGAATTTTTCAGGAAGCCATAACTTTCAACTCAGAGATCAGAATCAGGCATGAGTATATTCATTGGAAATATGATTCATGGGAGAATAAATTGTAATTATTATAATATGGATAATTATGACATATTTCTTCATGAATTGAGCAGGAAGAGGACCAGTAGCATTAATTGACAAAAAATTTATAATATGCATAATTCTAAAAAAAATGGTTGCTTGCACTTTTTGCACAATTAAGGGATATAAATATATCGGTTCAAGATAAAAATTCATATTTGGGACATGGAGGAAGGAAAGGGAGCCTTCAGTCATGATAAAGAATCCAAAGGTCAAAATATCAGTGTTGGTAATGCAGGGATAAAATAAAATGGTCATAGGAGTAGAGGGGAATATGAAACGTTAATAGAGACTATAAGAAGCTTGAGAATAGAAATGAAAATATACAAAGTAGATAATGATAATATGACGAGAAAAAAAAAAACCAAATAAATGCTCAAATGATGCAAAGCCTAAATCAATTGCATAGGCAAGCAAAGAATGGATCAGACTCAAGGCAGGAGGAAGAAGGAAGATATCATGAAAGAAGAGATAACTACAAAAGATTTGGTCATTCAATAATTGATACTATAAAACATAGACATCACTCACCTCCTTACTCATAAAGAAAATTTTAGGCATCTGAAGACTCCATAAACAATCCAAAAGTGTCTTGTGTTAGGCACCAAAGAAAAATACATGAATTGGACAATTTGCAAGGAGAGATGAGGAAGCTTAAGTAACCATCTTTTGATGGTGAAAGAGAAAGTGAAGATGATGGTGAATCTTGGTGTCTTGGAATCAGGAATTTCATTCCCCCATCTCTTTATCATGGTTGGTCTGTGTGCAGTGATGTATTTTATATCAATCATGAGTTCATGTACAAAGTAGGCGCATTGGCCCTTTAACCTCTAGGTGTGTTGGCCTAATTCCAAGACATAAACATTTCGGCATATAATACTGGCTCACCAGCCTATAATTCATATTATATACACAAAGGTTCTTTGACCTTAATATTGCGCACACTTAGTTACTGCGCGTTATATCCTCTGTCTCTAAGGTTGTGCGCACCCTAGTTACTGCGCGCGGTATTCATAAATGTGCACATTACATCCCTTTATTGCGTGGTATATGCACGCACCATGCCATGACAGGTGTATTACAAAATGATGTCTAAACAACTCACCAGCTTAAATATACTTGTATTATATTTACATTTAGTTCGGCCGAGGGATATTACAATCCCCTCCCCTTATTTATGCACTATCCTCAGTGCATCATGTACCCATATACAACAAAATTCTCAAAATTCTTCAAAAATATGTGGGTATTCTATCTGCATTGCATCCTCATGCTCCCAAGTAGCATCTTCAGGTTCGTACCAGGTCCATTGGACCTTTACAAGCCCTATGGCTCAATTCCGGTGTTGTTTGATTTTTCGATCCAAGATGTGCACCAGATGCACTTGGAAAGCGCCTTCTTGCTCCACCTAGATAACATCCCAATCAATAACATGATTAGCATCAGGTATATATTTCTTTAGCAATGATACATGGAAGAAATTATGAATAGACATAGATGCAGGCAATGCAATCATATAAGAAACTGGACCAATCCTCTCTAGGATTTCAAATGGTCCACAAAATCTGGCTGCCAACTTGGTGTAGCTTCCCAGCTTCAGAGAACTCCTGTTAGCTTTTAATTTCAGGAAAACATGATCACCCACTTTGAATTCTCTGTGGGTTCTGTTTTTATCCACGTAACTTTTTTGTTTGTCTTGGGCAGTTTTCAAATTCTGCTTAATTTTTAACATTTGGTCCTCCATCTCTTTGAGCAACTTTGGCCCAACTATTGTTCTATCAGCAGGGTTATCCCATCTTACTGGAGTATTGTGCCTTCTACCGTAAAGTGCTTCAAATGGGCTCATTTTCAATGATGCCTGATACCCATTGTTATAAGTAGTCTTCCCATTTTTATGGTTTTTCCATCACATACATTATCAACGTATCTTCTATCACCCCATTCACTCTTTCTATCTGTCCATCAAACTCAGGATTGTAAGTTGTACTAAAGATCAGATTCGTTCTGAATCCTTTGAACAATCATTTCCATAAATTTGAGGTGAATTTCGGGTCTCTGTCAGATACAATCATTTTAGCCATTGTTATAAGTAGTCTTCCCATTTTGATGGTTTGTCCATCACATACATTATCAACGTATCTTCTATCACCCCGTTCACTCTTTCTATCTGTCCATCAGACTCAGGATGGTAAGTTGTACTAAAGATCAGATTCGTTCTAAATCCTTTGAACAATCCTTTCCATAAATTTGAGGTGAATTTCAGGTCTCTGTCAGATACAATCGTTTTAGGAATTCTATGCAATCATGCCACTTCCCTCATGAAAATATCAGCAACATCTGTTGCCTTGTGACTATTTTTTAGTGGAATGAAATGGGCAGCTTTTGTAATCTTTTCCACCACTACCATAATCAAATCATGTGGCTTTCTTGTTCTAGGCAATCCTGTAATAAAATCCATTGTCACCACTTTCCACTTCCATTCGGGAATGGGCAAAGGTTGCAGCAATCCTGCTAGGTGCATATGCTCTGTTTTAACTTTCTAGCATTCCATACACCTAGCGATGTATTATACAATTTCTCTCTTCATACCTGGCCAAAAGTATTGGCTCTTGACTACTGTTATGGTTTTATGATATCCGAGGTGCCCTTCATAAGGAGCATTATGCATCTCATGCAAAATTATACGTTTCAAGTCCTAAACATTTGGTACAAAAATTATGTTCTTGTGCAACAGTATTCCATCTACTCCCAACTTATAAATATCCATCTTTTGTGGTGTCTTACCTTGCTGTAGCTTTTCTATCAATTATTTGTACTGCAGATCTGTATTTGCAGCCTCCAAAATTTTGCTTTTAACATCATTCTGATACATGTTGATGGTTGTAGTATGAAGCTCATGTACTCTCCTGTTGAGTGCATCAACCACTTTATTTTCTTTGCCTTTTATATTCCTTATATCAAAGTCATATTCTCTTAGAAATTCTAACCATCTGCTTTGTCTAGCATTTAGATTTGGCTGATCAAATAAATATTTCAAACCATTGTGGTATGTTCTTAGCTCAAACCTATTTTCCATGAGGTAGTGTCTCTATTTCCTCAAGGCAAGCACTATTGCTGCCAACTCCAAATCATGAGTGGCATAGTTTCTTTCATGCTCCTTCAACTTCCTTGATTCATAACATATCACAAATCCATTTTGACTGAGGACTCCACCCAGTCCTTCATTACATGCATCTGTGCATACAATAAAATCTTCATTTGGGTCTATGATCCTTAGTATTGGAGCACTTGTCAATAATTGTTTCAAATGTTGGAAACTCTTTTCACAATCCGACGTCCACTGAAAATTCATACCTTTTCTTTGAAAATAAGTGATTGGGTGTGCTATCTTCGAGAATCCTCCAATGAATCTCTTGTAGTAGCCTGCAAGGCCCATGAAAGATCTAACCTCTGTCACATTTTTTTGTGCTGACCATTCTCTAATGGCTTCTACCTTCTTAGGGTCCATTACTATCCCATCTTTTGAGATGATATGCCCCAAATAATGAATTTTTTTCTGATAAAATGAGAACTTTCTCAATTTTCCATACAACTGATGTTCCCTTAATACTTGCAACACCATCCTCAAATGGTGTTCATGCTCTTCCTCTGACTTGGAATATATAAGAATGTCATCCAAAAAGACAATGACAAACTTGTCCAAATACTCTCGGAAAACACCATTCATTAAGCACATGAAAACAGTTGGTGCATTTGACAATCCAAATGGTACCACTGTGAACTCATAATGACCATACCTTGTCCTAAAGGCAGTCTTGTTGATATCCTCTTATTTAATTCTTACCTGATGGTATCCTGATCTGAGATCTATCTTTGAAAATTTCCTTGCATCCTTCAATTGATCAAAGAGGTTGTCAATCCTTGGTAGAGGATATTTGTTCTTAATAGTCACTTTATTCAATTGTCTAAAGTCAATTCACAATCTTAATGTTCCATCTTTCTTTTTCACAAACAAGATGATGCACGCTGCCTTCCCAACTCACAAGTCAGAAGTCCACGTACACAGGATCTTTCCTCCTCTACTGGCCCGAAGAGCTCTCAACAATGGCTCTCCTATTTCCCTTTCGAGAAATCTGCACCCACAACAAAACCTCGAGGAATATCCCTTCTCTCTTCGGGAGATCGGATCTCTCAATTCCATGAATCCTGTGGTCAAGCGTCTTGTCTCTCAGACCCTCGAAACCTGAAAACAGTCAACACTTGACTTTTCCCTCACCAATTTCGGATTTCTCCTTATCACGATTTTGGGAGTTGCGATGTCAAGAAACTCGTCCCCTCGACTCCCGAAACCCAATTTACCGAACTCCGATGCGCTCGCAAGGTTGACCTTTCAACAGGCCTTCATTCCATCAGGATTTCGGACTTCACGATTTCGCGAATCCTAATGCGAAGATTTCAGGACTTCACCCCATGAAACCCTGAAATGGTCAATGAAATTGACTCCCTTATCGGTAGTGCACCACCTGTCTACCCTACCAATTCCTATGGCCCACGCGCTCCTTTCGGCCCTTCGGGACTTCGCACTTTGTGATTTTGCGAGTCTTGATGCAAAGATTTCAGGACTTCGACTCACAAAACTCTGAAATAGGAATCCACAGGTAAATCCAACGACTCTTGTCAACTTGAATCTACACTCTACTTCTCCTGAGCTTGAACTCCTCGAAAGCACTCGTCATAACTCCCCTGCTCTTTTGCGAGATCTGATGGCTGGTGGGACTTCACGAATTCTCCACAGAGAATTTCGACCGTCCATCTCTTTCTTTGAGAACTTCTGCACAAACTAAGCAAAGTATCTCTCTCCATGGAACTTGTCCTCCTACGGCACGACGTCGCTACGTCTTCCTTCAATTTTTCAAGATACTTGGCCTCTTGCCTCCCTTCGACCCCTTCGAAGGTTCAAATCCTTCTAAGTTGTTCCATGACTTTGAGTCTTTCAGAAAACTCTTGCTCGCACTCCTTGCGGCATACCTTCAAACACTTCCAAGTGTTGAACTCCCTTTGACTCTGCGCACTCCTTGCAGCAGCAGTCTCTCAATACTTCATTCAGGTTACAAGACCTAAAGATCTTCTCAGCCTGCGCACACCTTGCATGGCTCTGGTGCCTAGCTGCACTTCTGAGGGAATGAGAACAAAATCTATCTTATCTGAGCTTTCAGAGATGAACCTATGAACCCTTTGTCAACGTACTCCTTGCGGATAATTCAACTGCACTCCTTGTAGGAACTCTTTCTCAGGTAGAGAAACAATTGAAACTCATTCCTTTACCCTTTCCTCTCAGATTTCAAACATTCAAAAAAAAATCATTCATACATAGCATAAAAGCAATTGCATGACAGAAAGAGTAAAACCATGAACATACCATTTAGCATACCCATACAAGAAACAAATACAACGCCATGAATCTGAATTAAGACTTCTTCTATTAACTCAAATCTCTATACATGGGTGTTTTTCGAACACAGTTTCTCTATTCCATCTCTGTATGCTCTTCTCTTGGTAATGTTCTTTCACTCCTATACAATAATACAATGAGGGTGTCTATATCCGTTTTCCCTCCTAAAACTGTCTAATCTAGGAGTTCAATTCTACCTACTTGCATTAGCTATCATAAATACCTTCTACCTACTAAGGACGAGAGCGGATTGCTCAAGGTCCTTTTACATTTTACAAGTGTGCCTCCACTTGATGACTTCATTAATGTTTCAAGACATTTTCAAAATTTGTGTTGGGCGCTTTTCCAGATGCCGTTTATCTTTGCGCTGGCTCGCTTGAGATGCTCCTACATCACAAGACTGGGGCACCCCAAGGTGATACACTTGGGAGTATATACCCCTTCTTCAGAAGTTCTTCAAGCTGCATTTCCAACTCCTTCAATTCTGGTGTACTCATTTTGTAAGGAGTCTTTGACATTGGCACTGCTCCAGGCATCAAATCTATAGAGAAATCAATGTCTCTCCTTGGGGGTAGTCCGGGTACTTCCTTGAATACATCTTCAAACTCTTTTAGGATTGGATAATCCTCCAAATTTGGCACCTTGTCTCTAGGTGTCTCCTCCATATGAGCTGCAAATATTTGACATCCCCTTATATAACATTTCTTCAAATGTAATGCTGAAATTTCTCTAACGGTTACTGTCCTGGGAATTCCCTGCACTTTCCTTTGGTTCCCTTCCTCATCCAAGCAAGTGAATGCTTTGTTATTACAATCCAATAGAGCATGATGTAGGTCCAACCAATCCATCTGAATTAAACAGTCATAGGAACCTAAGGGTAAGATGTTCAAATCTACCCTGGTATTTAGTCCATTCATGTCTATGAGGCAGGACTTAACCATCTCATTAAATTTTCTTCTGGCTCCTATATCCAGTTGCACCAACCAGGATTTCCCATGCTTGGTTCTTGGAAAATGCAAACTTTCATCCATATTTGGGTCTATATAATTATGGCTAGCTCCTGAATCAATTAAAATAGCAAGGGTTTGGTTGTTGATAATACCTTCCACTTCAATCATGTAGGATTGATACTCTTCTTGCTTGTTGTCCAGGGCTGCATAAATCCTTCACACATTTATGCCCATGTCCTCTACTATCTTAGCTCATTGTACATTGTGAACAGTCCTACCTTTTTCGCCTATGTGAGGACAATCTCTGAACCTATGGTCTCCTTTACAACCCCAACATTGCATAGGTGGTTGTCTTGGTCCTTGACTCCCTGTTAAGCCCTAATATTGGCTCATTACCCCTTAATTCGGGCATATTAGATTAGTAAT
>ML808910.1:36406-48056 GCA_009831015.1 Picea engelmannii | reverse complement strand
GGCGCATTGGCCCTTTAACCTCTAGGCACGTTGGCCTAATTCCAAGACATAAGCATTATGGCTTATAATACTGGCTCACCAGCCTATAATGCATATTATATACACAAAGGTTCATTGACCTTAATATTGCATGCACTTAGTTACTGTGCACTGTATCCTCTATCTCTAAGGTTGTGCGCACCTTAGTTATTGTGCGCAGTATTCAGAAATGTGCACATTACATCCCTTTACTGTGCGGTATATGCACACACCATGCCATGACAGGTTTATTACAAAATAATGTCTAAACAACTCACCGGCTTAAATATACTTGTATTATATTTACATTTGGGTTCAGCCAAGGGATATTACAAAGAAGATGCAATATTTATTTGAACTCTGATTGGGAAGCATGACCATGGAAGAATATGAAAATAAATTATTGGGATTGCTTAAGTATGTGGGGTTTATAAAGGATGAGAAGGTAAAGATACAAAGATTTTTGAGTGGAATTCCATCCTTTTATAAAGAGAAGACTCAATATGATGAGCCTAGGACTTTGATAGAGACCACTAGGAAGGCTAAGTACCTATATGAGAAAGGCAAGGGTAAGGAATCCATGGAAAAATACTGGAAGGATAAGAAGAAGGAAAAACTTGATCAGAGGAGAAAGGGATTCAAACCTCCTTTCAACAGGAATAACCCTAATAAAAATCAGCAAGATTAGTTTTCTAAGAATGAATTCAAGAAATAAGACTCCTTGGGAAAAAGGGGAAGACCACCAATCCAATGTTAGGGATGTAAATAATACCACGTGTACAAGGATTTCCCTCACAGAGGAGATAAAATGAAGACTATGCACAATATCCAAGAAGCCTCTACAGTAGAAGGCATGGGAAGGAGCATTCTAGTGATATATGCAACCTTAGAAGATCGACAAGCAGAGTACCAATCCAGTATGATTGAAGTGGAATGTAAGGTCTTTAATCATATTATTGTTATTTTAATTAATTCAGGAGCAAGCCATTGTTACATTCATCCTAAAATAGTAGATACATTACATTTGGAGAAAAGTAAGTTTGAGGAATAAACATTGGTTCAACTAACAACTCGAACCAAAAGAAGGATCAATGAGGTTGTTAGAAGTTGTCCAATAAATCTGAATGGAGTGAGTAGTAATGTTGATATGAATAGCATCCCATTAGTATATTATGATATCCTAATTGGAATGGATTGGTTAGACAAGAACCATGCTGCCCTAGATTGTTATAAAAATGCATTTACATGTCTTTATGGAGAAGGGAAATAGAGCACTATGAAAGGAATTCCAAGACATATTTCTATAAGGGAGATTTAAACCTTACCATTGAAGAGATGTTTCAGGAAAGGATGGAAATTGTATGAAACTCATGTGGAGGAGATAGAAAACACAAAAGGGCCAATCCTTGAAGATTGTTCAATATTGCAAGAGTTTGAAGATGTATTCCAATAAATACCAGGATTTCCACCAAAGAGGAAAATATATTTCTCTACTTATTTAGTACCATGTGGTGCCCCAATATCAAAAACAACTTACAAAATGAGTACACTATAATTAAAATAATTACAAATGCAGTTGAAAGAATTGTTGAAGAAAGGGTACATACACCCAAGTGTTTCCCCTTGGGGAGCACCAATACTCTTTGTCAAAAATAAGGATGGAACATTGAGGTTGTGTATTGACTTTAGACAAGTGAATAAATCCACTGTGAAGAAAAAATACCCTCTGCCCAGAATTGATGACCTATTTGATCAACTAAGAGGAGAAAATATATTTTCAAAGATAGACTTGAGATTAAGATACCATCATGTAATAATCAAGGAAGAAGACATCAGTAAGACAACCTTTAGAACCAAGTATGGACATTATGAATTTGTAGTGGTTCCATTTGGACTGACCAATGCACCCATTTTATTTATGTTCTTAATGAATGGAATATTCAGAGACTGTCTGGATAAGTTTTTCATTGTGTTCTTGGATGACATACGTATTTATTCTAAGTTTGAGGAAGAGAATGAACATCACTTGAGGTTGGTGTTGAAGTTTTAAGGGAACATAAACTTTATGTCAAGCTTAGTAAGTGTTATTTTTACCAAGAACAAATCCATTACTTGGGACACATTATTTCAGTAGAAGGTATATATAACAGTAGATCCTGAGAATATCAAAGCCATTAGAGTATCTCCAGAACCAAGAAATGTTTCAGAAGTGATATCTTTCATGGGATGAGATGGATACTATAGTATATTTATAGAAGGTTTATTTAAAATTTCTCATCCCATCACCTCCTTACAAAATAAGGGAATCGAATTTGAATGGACAAAAAAGTGTGAAGAGAATTTTAATTTGTTAAAGGAATTACTTACCAGTGCACCTATTTTAAATATTGTTGACCCAAATGAGAATTTTGTGGTATGTTCAAATGCATGCAAGGAAGGAATTGGTGGAGTCCTCACTCAAAGTGGGCATGCCATTAGTTATGAGTCTCGAAAGCTCAAAGAACATGAGAGGAATTATGCCACACATGATTTGGAGCTTGTTGCCATAGTTCATGCATTGAATATGTGGAGGCATTATCTCATGGGAAAGAGATTTGAACTAAGGATAGACCATGGTGGTATGAAATATTTTTTTGAACGACCAACTTTGAATTCTAGGAAGATAAGATGGTTGGAATGTTTAAGTGAGTATGAATTTGAAATCAAGAATATCAAATGGAAAGAAAACAAATATGTTGATGCAGTCGATAGAAGAGTACATCTCATGCATGCTACAACTATTAGTATACATCAGTTAGATTTGAAGAGAGGAATTTTAGATGTTGTTGTTACAGATCAACATTAACTACAAGTAAAATAAAGTTGACAGCGGGAAAATGTACAACATAAAATTAAAGAGTATGAGATTAAGGAAGATGGATTACTTATGCATACGAATAGAATTTATGTTTCTAGTTCCAGAGAACTTAGGAATTTGGTATTAAAAGAGATGCATAATGTTCCACATGTCAGACATCCCAGTTACCAGAAAAAAATTGCAGCAGTAAGAAGCCAATTCTTTTGGCTAGTAATGAAGAAGGATGTTGATTATTACATTTCCAGATGTATGGAATGCCAAAGATTCAAGGTTAAGCATAGACACCCAATGGGTTTTCTACAACGATTACCAATTACAAAGAAGAAATGGGAGGTGGATCCCATTGATTTTATAACTAAGTTTCCCAGGACAACAAGGAAACATGATTCAATAATAGTAGTGGTTGATAAATTAACAAAGATTTCTCATTTTGTTCGTATAAAGATGACTCATACAACAACTAATATTGTATAAATTTACATGAGGGAAATTGCTAGGTTGCATGGGATGCCTAAGGAAATTGTCTTAGATAGAGATACTAAGTTTACTTTAAATTTTTGGAGGGGATTATTTAAAGGATTTGATACAAATATGAACTTCAGCACAACATACCATCCACAGTCAGATGGGAAGACAGAGAGATTCAACCTAGTGAATGAGGACATGTTGATAATGTACGTGATGGAGGTAATTAACATCCCTTTAACATATATAATTAGATCATCAAGATAGATATGAATATTGATCAATTCATCAAGATTTATTTGTATAGGTCCTTTAAAAGTGGTACTTGCATTAGGTAAGCCAGAAAGAATATGTTCATAAGTCATAGTACCCCAATCAATGATAAATGTGGCTTTGTAAGAATCGGCCCCTTTTACCTTGATTTGATTGTAACTGAAAAAAAACATTAAGTAAGGGCATCATCTGTGACCCTGTGACTTGCTGCAAAATCATTTCTATGTTAGGGAGAGGGGAATAAACTTTCATAATATCCTGCTTAACTGCGCGAAAATCAAAGAAAAATCTTGTGTGTTTAGTGTCTTTCCAGACAGGGACCAAATTTGAAACCCATTCAGAATACTTGACTGGAAAGATGATACCAGCCTTCAATATTTTTTCCAATCCTTTCCGATAGTTTCTTCCGGTGTAGGGTTGATAGGTCTTTCTTTTTTCCTAACTGGTTTTATGCCTTCCTTGATGGGGATGGCATGTTGTATAAGACCAGGATCAAAACCATGAAGATCCTCATAAGACCAAGAAAAAACATCTTGAAATCCACCAAGTAGCTTGGAAAACTTCATTTTCTCTTCATCAAAACATTGGGCACCTATTTTAATGTTCTTTGGAGACTCGGGTGTCCCAAAGTTCAAGAAGATGGTTTCACCCACCTTCATTTTCGACTCCTCTTCTTTTTGTCTCTCTTTATTGCATACATCACTCGATGAAAACAAACTCTCTAAAGGATTCAAGCCCTTAGGAATCTTGTTATCTTCTATGGATATAATTTCCTTTGGCTTATAAGTTTCATTTTGAATGAAATCACAGATGTTATCATTGCTAGGAAAGACCTGCCAAGATTCTATACAATCAGGTTTGTGTGGCAGAAGTTGTCGATTAGGAGAGGCTGCAAAAGCAGCTAACCGATCAGCCATTGAGTTTAACTCCCTCTTAAAATGAGTGATGTTGAAAGATAATAGGTTTGAGATAAGTGCCCAAACAGTTTGGGTGTATCAGGTCTGTGAGGCAGAAGTTGTCGATTAGGAGAGGCTACAAAAATAGCTAACCGACCAACCATTGAGTTTAACTCCTTCTTAACATGAGTGATGTTGAAAGATAATAGGTTCGAGATAAGTGCCCAAACAATTTGGGTGTATCGTTCCGTCAACTTATTGCTAGGAGAGTATCTCTTACGTACAAGGTTCACAACAAGCTCAGAATCCCCAAAAATTGAAATGTGACCACAACCAATATTATAGGTGTTTTCAATGCCTAATAATAAATCTTTGAATTTAGTGACATTGTTTGTGCAAGCAAACTCCAACCTATAAGAAAATTTATGGATTTTTCCTATAGGAGAAATCAATATAGTGCCAGCTCTGTTACCTTCATTAGAGAAAGAACCATCAAAGTGCATGTGCCACATACCATCATCTAAATCAATTTCCAAGGGAATGTTATCCTCCTCAACAAAGATGGAATACACCCCTAGGTATTCTTCTATGTAGTTCACATTAGGTTGTGGGACACTCTCTATGTAAGGTGAAATCCTTCCATGTATAAGGACTATAATGTTTTTACCATTCCAAGGAAAGGATAAGTGTGTCCCGTCGAGTGAGAGGTACCCACCCGTCAAATCTTGCCAATCTCTTCCCAATATGATTGAGTAATTGTGTATTGGCATATCAATTACCTGAATACTAAGGGTTGTCCTTATTTCAGGGTGTGTGCACAAAACTAAGGTCACATCTTTAATCTCGTCTATGGTTGTTTGTTGTAGACTATTATATGAGAGCATGCTTCTAGCGTTTTCATTTGTACAAGACAAGCCTATCTCTTCCATAATAATATTTGACATCACACTTGGGCCTGAACTGCAATCAATCAGGCAACAATGTGCAATCTTGTCCATAATTTTTACATAAATATAAAAAGGGGGATTTTTTACAGGGTATCTAAAGTTATGTACAGCTACTTTATTTACAAATGAATCCTCTTCATTTACCTCTTTAGAGAGGTTGGCTACAATGGAATCTTTTCCTTCCATGAATTATTTCAGATGCCTTTGTTGTTTAGGGATGGAAACCATGTCTAGAAGGGTTGCATCTGCTTTGATGTTGGCCAACTAATTCATAATATTGTATCTCGAAGAGGGGAGAGGGGGAGTTGTTTCTTGACTATCAGGAACCTTAGGAACCTGAACTATAGCAACTGGTGAAGATGAGCTTGGGCTAGAAGAATTGTGGGGAGGATCATATTTGACTTTGAGAATGTAGGATTTGTTCCTAGTATTGATGATCATGACATCCTCTGGCTCTGCAAAATATAGGACAGTGATGGTAGTTTCTGGTATTTTACCAAAGATCTTATCTCTAGCACTCTTCCTTACCTCACATGTGGATTCCTCATGGTGTTCCTCAAAAAAATTACACCAACTTCAAGGCAAGATAACTTTAGGCTGAAAATGATTTTCAATGGGGTTTCTAAAGGGGGGTGCAAAAGAGGATGAAGCTCCAGGGGTGAGAGGGGAGACATTTCCCTTTCTCTCATATGCTATCATATGATTATTCATATCTTGTACAAGTTGTAGGAGGGCAGACATGTCTGTCTGTTTAACAGATTCTCCCTAGGGGAGACCTTTTCTTTCAAGCTATTCTTCATACTCTAAACAAGTATGCAGAGAGGAACCAAGATTATCAATGGATTTTTCCTCAAGCGTATGACGGTAGGGGGAAGGTAATGCATTGTAGTAATGCATGAAATCGACTTGGTTATGAGGTCAAATAAGTTCAGGGATTTGATTGTATAACTTAGTGAAACACAAGTTGAAGGACTTGATGGTCTCGCCATCCTTATAGGCGATGTTATTGTATTCATGTAACTTCTCGGTTGGGCTTTTAGATTTCCCATAAGTGGATCTGAAACAATAGATTAACTCCTCCCAAGTAGAAAAAATCTTAGGAGGAAGCTCAAATAAATCATTTGCAACCTTTCCTTCCAAGGAATTGATGAATAAGTGCTTGCAAGTATCATTGTCATCGGCCCCTATGTTGTGAAAAGCATTAGAAAATTCCACTAGGTGTTCGTTTGTAGTGACAGGGTTATTTCTCGAAAACCTAGGGAGATGCTCTTTGAATTTAGGAAGTGGACAAGTAGCAGGTGCTAGGCTAAGAGGATAGGACACATGCCATGGTGTGGTTGTGGCATCTACTTCAAACTGAAAAATTCCATACTTTTTAATGACTTTGGTGAGATTTGTGGTATATTGGAGAGGGATATGGTGGCTATATAAGATTTCAATCACTGACGAATATGAAGACTGAGAGGAGGGAGCACTTCCAGTGCCACCAAATCCACCACTAGATTCCATCTTGTGGATGATAGGTGAGGGATAAAAAGATGAACTGGATGAATCAAACAAAGTTCTCCTTAGAGCACTTTGTTGGGTTGATAACACAACGTTCCTTCTTCCAATTTCAGCAATAGAATTAGTTTCAGGTGATAATCCTCTTCTTCTTCTATAAACACGAGAGTCTAAGGACATGAAAGTAAGGCCAAAACTGAAGGAACAAGAAGGTTACTGTCAATTTCTAGGTTGTCTATGTCTAGCTTCCCAATGTTCTTGGTCACTAATATCTTGCTCAATTGTTTCCCATGAATGATTAAGCTTAGAACGAGTATTGGCAGTGTCTAAAATGGTGTTGAACAAATTCAAAGCAATGTTGGTCTGATCTTGAAGACCGGGCTCAATATTAGGTTGCCTTGCAACAGGAACAATCATTAAAAATAAAACAATCAAAGAACCAAAATCAGAAAAATAGATGTATTCGATGCAAATCAAGCATAAAAATTAACTAGAGAGATATTGAAGATCTCCCCAATATGTTCGCCAAATAAATGTTGAGGAAAATATATGAAATGATCTTACTCAAGCATTTTCAGATTATTCTTGGCTAAAGAAAAATAGACGGGAATATCACCCTATGTTTATAGCCATAAAAATTAATAACCTAACTCACAAGTATTGATTACAAGTGCTTAGGCTGGTTTTTATAAATAAAATCTTGCTGAAAAATTCATTATTTATGTGTTTTTCTGAACATAACAAATGTTGAAATAAATGTAGAGACAGAAGTAAAGACACCAAGTCCATAATCAAGACAGATGAGACATAAAGAAATCCTTTATTTAATTCCAATTCATCAAAGAGTCATTCTCCTTACAACATTTCTTGAAGAAGTTTTGGACCAAGGTCAAACTTAGATGTCCCTGATGAAACATACAAAAGGACATATGACAGAAAATCAAAACCTGAACTCTAAAATTTGGATCAACTTGCCACAGATTGTTGCCCACTCGACTCTGCACTATCATTTGTCAGTCATGAAAACTAATTCACAAACAGACAAGTCTACACAGACTATCAAAGATAGATCAACACCTTTGAAAAACAAGTGTCTGAATGATGTAATTCAACCCTAAATCTTGTTGTCTACAATAATACCCTGCTATCATAAAAAAGAATTAGGCTTGTGATAAATTAAAGAATGAATGAAAAATGAACCATCTCAACACAAACTCAAAGAGAAAACCTTAGTATGTTTCTGCTTCTATCCTCCTTTGTTCCTCCCTTTCCTTTTTCCTTTAAGCAAATTAGAATTGGTTGAAGTAGTTGAACTACTTCATTAGTTAAGTTAATTAAAAACTCAACCAACTTTTAGTTAGGGGGAAAATTAATAATTCATAATAAGGGTTTTAAATAAATAATAACTAGTAGGTGGGACCCCTTGTGACTCCCCTTTAGCTCTTAACAATCATAACATAACTAGTTAATTAAAAAAAAACATCCCTCCTTGTGACTTCCATCATCACATTCATGTTTGACAATTTATCTCATTGATATTTGAAATTATTTTCAAAAAAATATATTACTCGTATATCCAAAAAAACATGTTGTCCAAAACTTTTGAAATCAACTCTCATCAACAATAAGTAAAATAAAACTTAAAATCCATATTTTCCACTCTGAGATGCAATCTTTCCTTTGTTGTTGTTGTCACCTTTTGATCTCTCTGAATTTCCCTTTGGCTGTGTTGAGCCTTTAGGCCTAATCTCACTGATCACATGAGAACAATCGTCCCTCAAAGGCATCCGGGAGGACATGGATTTATCAGAGCCATTGGAGGGTGGGGAAGGGGTAGCAATGGCTTTTCATTTGTTAGGGGCATGGTGGGCCTCGGTTTTCAACCTTTTTCTAGCATGGGAAGACTGAACTGGTGAGTGAATAGAGGCATATTGGACAATTTGATTGATAGGCGGGGGAGCAGGTAAAGACAAATTGGGCCAGCCACAATGTTGGGAGATTGTCGAGTGAACAATATCTTGTCATCCATTGCTTTTGGGAACCTCGGGTTGTAATGAGACATGAGGGGACACAGGAATACCAGGGGCTTGCGGAGCTTGGAAGGGAGGACTTGCAGGCCTAGGTTGGACCATTCCTTGCCCAATCCAATTGAAAAACCCAGCCTGAAATAGTTGTCCTAACTCTTGTGATTCAACATCAAAGTGAATGGATAATCTTGGCCTTCTCAGGCCCCTGTTCCAATTACTTCTTCCTCGGTTACCTCTGTCATGGATACCTCTAATTAAAAATCTCATTCTTGTATGCATGATTGATTAGCAAGTATTTTCTTTAACAACCATACATGAAAACTCTTTTAAAATATGAAATAAATCTTGGCTCAGTAACATATCAGACTCATGCAATCCAATCCATACAAATTGTTTAACCGTTTTCAATGAGCAGGGGGTGAACAAAGGTTCTGGGATATGTGAGGGGTTTATATTGAGCGAAACATGTCAAAATGAGGGGGAAAATAATATGGTTACTTTTCACTGACAACAACAATCAACTGAAATGTAAACCAAAGAACATATCACTATAATCCATCCATGTGATCTTAAATTTTCACAACACAGATCTCCTCTTAACTGTAATTAAATTTTAGGAACAGGGAGTGAGTAATGAATATTGGAAGGCGAGGGGATTGTAATTAGCGAAAAGTGGAATAATGGTAGGGAAAGAGAGTGGATATTGTTCATAAAATTAATTAAGTAATCCATAAAACCATTCTATATTAAATTCACTCACCAAATAATCACTGTGATCAATTAAACAACTACTGTGTATAATTTAATCATTTTTGTGTGTTAACCTGCTCACTGTTCGCAATTGGATTTTTAACACTGTGTCATCAAACTCAAAACAATATGCCTTCCAAAACAATTTGTATGAGAGTTATGTTTCCTCTTATTTGTCCCATTTAATGTTTAAAACAATTTCCGAATGAACACACAATCACTTGTTTCCACTTTGTTCAGCATCAAAACATCAACCACTATCCATGAATTATTTCCTCAATCAAACACAGACACAAAAATTGTGCTCGATTCCATTCCTCTAATCAATTTAATAATCAAATTGCAAATGAAATCATATTGTTATAAAAATTGTTCCCATCTCTGATGGTGTAATCAACGATATCCATAAAGATATACAGTGGACAGCCAAGTCACAACTATCACGATTTTAAATTGCAATACTCTCGATTGGCAATTAAAACACACAGTAACAGCAACCACCATTTCAAATTAAACATGTTGTAGGAAACCCACACATACCAATGCATCATGCACTGAACATCGTTGTGACTTAATAAACTATAAACTAATGCTTTGTTAACAGTCAAATTGTTACAACATAAGAGACAACGACTATGTATCCAATCCCATTTCTCGAATCAACCAATTAACCATGTTCAGCTATCGATTTGACTGTTATAATAAACAATGCAGTGACTAGATACCAATAACCAAAACCACTGTCAACGTTATCAACAGAGACAAGCCAACAATCAACCATTGTTGGCGATACACCACCAACTCATAATAGTCAACAATATACCGACAGGATATAACTGGCTCCATATATTAAAACCAGATTTTGAATAATCAAGGGTTCGCTCTGTGGAACCAACATAATAAGACTAGAGTCGACCACCAACAACATGTGAGAAACTTTTGAGACAACATGGTGGACACACAGGCCATATCACCAATATATTTTCAAGATGGGGTAACAGTTCACCAGGTAGGAGAGAGTATGTATAGAGGAGAAGAGGCTTCTTGTTGGCCTGTAATAACACCAAGAACATGCAGGGTATAACCCTCGTGGTTTCCCAATCAACCCGAATAATTCTAATATAAAACATGGCCACAAAATAATAAACAACCCTAAAGCCAATATATTGGCATAATAGCCACCCAAACCAACTATGTAGAAACCACAATCATATACTAATCCACGACCAGACAAAAACGATAACAGTGACCCACGGTGGTTCAAAATCAAACACAACAACCAAATACGACTGGGTATGTTTACAAGAACTGTGTGGAGACGACCAACAAGTCTGGTCCGAATGAAAACCCATAAGACAATAGAGAGCCTTCATGGCTTCCATCATACAGAATCATCAATGAAATCATGACCTCAACTATCTAATCCCTTCATTTACAGTGAATACACACAACCAACCATTCCAAAAAAATATCACAAGTTTACACAGTTTCCATCCTCAAGAAAAGCACAGACCCATACATCACCGAGACAATATCTAATTCATAACCAGAGCGGGTTCATGGATGGAAAAAGAGACATACCTATAACCAAAAATCCTTAAAAATGTGAACTTGGCGTAACAATTCTTACCTTGCCTGAAAATCAGAGCTTAACCACAGGGAAACACAATTGAACAATAGCCAAGCTAGGGTGGCGGCCAATGAGAGAGGTATGGAGTGACGTGCAGTAAATGCACGTCACCTCCATCCTCCACTCATTCAATTCCTTAGTACACGCCATCCAACCCTCCATTAATCCACTTAATTAATCTATGCATTGAACTTAACATCCATCACTTGTCAAATGCGCCACCCCATATCACATTTAACCATTGCCAACCATACCATAACGCATATCAAATGTGTTTTCATATA